>VZRR01011757.1:586590-727965 GCA_013398015.1 Oreocharis arfaki
CAATATAGTGAGATTCCCCCCAAAATTGAATCTCAATATTTTTCTGGAATGTGTGATTTAAAATTCTGAATTTTATACAAGAAAAATGAAAAATGAGCGTGTTTCACTGTTCCTCTTCCCATTTCAATCTATTTTATAGAAGATTCAATACTGGATGGAGGCAGTCTGAAAAATAAGATAAACCTCATTCATCGTTAATTTCCAAGTGTCGCAGTTAGACCTCTAAAAATCTCAGACGTATCTCATGAAAAAAGATACACCTTCTAAGATCAAGTTCTGCTCTTTCTAACTTTGCTGATTTTGATCCTACTGTTTTCAGAAGAAAAGCCTCTCATCTTGCCAAGTGGACACACCCTTGTAGATGCATCTTCAAATGGAAACAAATTAACAAATCACAGGGTTGTAAAATGAATTAGATAGAAACAGCCAGATAAAAAACTTGCTGAGGAGGACACTTACAATGTGTGGTGTCGGGCACAGAAAGACACAGCTTATTCCTTGTTGGCTTCTTTATAACTTCAAGGGCAAAAAACAAGAAAACTTTTTCTAGTGAAGTTGGTGCATTTTCTAGAAGCACACATAAAGCAGCGTACTCTTAAAACAGAAAATTCCCAATCCAAATTATAAGTGGTCACTGTAGTCACAATCAATGCTGGATAATTCTGCCACAAAGGACAGAGAACAGAAATCCAAAAAGACAAAAGACAAATAATCCAGGATTCTCTGAGTATTTCAAGGTATAATTTGCTTAAGAAGTCATCACCTCCATAGTCAGCAGCCGTGAGAGGAATTTGGGAGCAATCGAGAAAGCATCTGTGTCTGAGACTGTAAACTAAGACACGTCCCTCCCAGACCACATTTCAAACAGGAACCTTCTCAATACCCTGTTTTTCCTCTCACCACTGGCTTGTGGCACCTGGACCTCTGCTGACCTGTGATTACACAGCTTTTTACTCTGTTTTTGTGCAAGTGCAAATGACCACATAAGCATGTGGTGGACCACAGCCATGGTCTTTAATGGGAAGAACATTTCGATGCTCCACAGCTTCTTGTTCCTTGAGAATTCAAAGCTGTCCATGGAAGTAAGCACATAATACAAGAGTTCATTTATCTACAGGAAAAAGGAAAATATTTGCCTGCTCTGTTAGAATAACATTGTGTTTTTTTCAGAGTTGGTGTGATGTGTCTTATTATTCATATTTTTAATGCCTTATTCCCATATTTTCATATAAACTCCAAGCTCTTATATTACCTCCTACCTTTTTTTTCTCTAAAGACTGTAACAATTTCTGGGACAAGTGACCATATTAAATTCATATGCTTTTTACTATATCCTGCAATCACATACATTATGGGCCACTCAAGGTGAGTCAGCAAATAGAATTTGCCACGAAGCTGTTTACATATGCATGTATACGCATGACAAATGCAGAATGCAATGTCAAAAAGCAAGGAAATGCAATCAAGAATTTATATAGTGGCATTACCAGTCAACTGGAAAAATGTCTCTGTAAAACAGTGAAGTCACCCTGAATCTGTTACTTAGAAACAATTGCCAGTGTGATTACCACTAATATTACATGTAGAAAAGCAGTGTCCACACAAGCAACAATTTATTTTAGAGTTGCTATTTGTTGGTATTGAAAAGAACAGTATTCCGCTCGTACTTTGCCTTTCTCCTTGAAACTGCTTTCTTTTCATAACGAAGTGCAATGTGAATTGGAATAGATACAAGCACTGGGTTTGAATTGAATTATTTCTTGATTTTCCTTTAAGGGCATGACCTGTAATCCCATAATGTTGTGCATGCCTATAAGTCCAGGTTTTCAACCAGAGGAACTCTGATATCTATTTTAGGTTCCCAGTGCTCTTTGATAATTTTTTTATGCATTTTATATTGCTGAGTACCCCACTGTGGTACCACCTGCATCCCAAAATTTTTTTGCCATGAAAAAGAGTATTAAAAAAAAAAAAAAAAGCTTGTGGTTCAACAAACTCCAAATCCTGTTTAAGATTCTAGGAATAAATTATATGCAGAATATGAATGTTCGAGAGAAATAGGTGAAAGCAAGATAAAGCTTTCTGCAAGTAAGTCACTAGCGGTCCTGTTTCTCCTGTGTTCCTTTTGGGGTGCACATGCACACATCTGCACAGAGTCAAGCCATTATATTGGGGATTCAGCATTGCTCACTCCAAAAGCTTGTAAAATGGACAGAGCAGCACTTTCTGCAAGGACAGAGGTGCAAAGGGAGGGACAGGATTGGGACCAAGATGCACGGGGTTCATCCAAGAGGCGCAGTCTGTCCAGAACTGCTGCTATGAATGTGTTTCCATTGCACAAGGCAGTGTAGCAGTCGAACAAAGCTGAAGGTCAGTTTCCTACTTCCAATCTAGCTGCAGCAATTCAGAGCTTAAAATGGTCTAATTTGTCTTGTTTTTAATAACTACAGAAAAATTTCCAGCTAAGAAGCAGAAAGGAGCTTGAAGAACAATCCTGTTCTTCTCAGCTAACTGTTTAGGGAATATTCCAGGGTCAGCTCCTGCGGTCACAATTATTTGGCATATACTGGCCTGACTAAAAAGAAAAAGAACACTAGCTGTGATATCTGCACTTGGAATGCACAATCTTTCACAATGAAAGTCAAATAAAAAAACACTACAACAATAACAAAAATACCCCATTCCAACTAAAAACAAGAAAAAATAGTTCCAATGTTACATTGATCACTCAAGGAAACACTTGAAAGAACTCATGATGCATTATAAATATTTTCTTTTTAGTTTAGAAAGGAACTAACTTTCTGATTTTGCTTTATGCCACGACTGAAATTTTTCACATTCTCTTTTTTTCCTTAGCAATCTTAATATAAATCCTTTCCAAACACTGAGTATCTTTGTCTAAATAAATATTCCCAGAAGTAAATAACAGTGATCTACAGCACATCTGCAAAATCCAGTCATGCTTTCTCTCTCATAACCTTTCTGCTGGTGCTTTGGTGCATGCCGCCAGTGTACTGTGCACAAACACTTGGTGAGAACAAAGTTTTTGTCCATAAACTCACCTGACATCATGATCTAAACTGACAGGACCCTGGTGTTTTGAGGTAAGAGGTTTTGAGTGGCATGTGCAACTGAGTTTAGGAACTCCAAAAATTTAAATCTTCAGAAACATTCCACCAATATTTTATGAACATAAATAAAAGTACCTGAAACCCTTAATAGTATTGATGGGATTTTCAAGTATATTTGAAAGGAACTAAACTCGTTTGCACCTTTGGCACTCAGCTGGATTTCTGTTTCCTGAATCTTGGCTATCATATTCTTCCCATGACTTTTACTCAAGAGGTTTAAAATTCGTGAATTTGCAGGAGCACAATGGCTTTCAAGTGCAGAAGGACACAACCACATCTACTGGAAACTTTCACATGACCGTTGGCATAGCACTTCATCCATTTCTTCCTTTCTATGCAAACTACTCATATTTCACTAACATATGGCTATCTACTAAATTTTAGAAGATATCAAATGATGGCACTTGGTACTTTTCCTAGACAGTGTTATTTAGGTAGCGTACTTTAATTGCTCTATCACTGATTGTTCAAAAACAAAAAGTGTTTTGTTGAAATTTAAAGTAGTCTAACTTTAATTATCAGATGCTTCCAGCAATGGATTTCTCTATGAGATCATAGGCCTCCATTTTAGATTTTTTTATCTCTACAAAGAACATACAGTACATATATAATGTGAGTAATGTGCTCTTTCTTTTGGTAAGAGAAAGATCATCTTGTGACTCGGAGATATTCCATTGTCCAGTTTCTGCATCACTTTTGCTGCTCTTCTAAGCTTTCTTATTTTTTCAAACTCTAGGCAGCAAAGTTAAAGAGACCCTTCTAGTATCAGTCTTGACAATGTCACTTATTGAGATATACCTCTGTACTGGGAAATGATTCTCTATTAAAACTCAATGATTTTCTTTGAAGCCTTTTGTCCCCTTACTATGCAAACGAAAAGGAATTCAACCTGTAATAAATAGGGAGTTTGTTAGTTGCTGTAAGTGAAATGAATTACAAGAGGCAATATTTGGCCTAGAAAAGAGCACTTAGCTTGTGTCTCCAGGATTAATAAACATTGTCCTGCTAATCTGCAATGTGTGTAGATAACATAACAACTAATGTTGTTGTGACACTACGTGTTTTGATACTTGTCTAATTAACTTACAAAAAACATGACAACTATGGTATTGTTGTCAGTGCTGATGTAATGTGAGTGCTTAGGTAACCCCCAAAATAAGGGAAAGTACATGACCATGGCTTTTGTATAAATACATTAATAGATTATTTAAAAATCAGCATTTTGAGCAGTGTTTCTCTGGAGCTTTTTCTCTAAGACAAGTTCTATTATATCTGTCACTTATGTTTCTGCCAAACCATGAACATGTGAAAGAAATTACTGCAAGGTTTTGTTCTAATGAAAGAACTCCAGACTTTTGCAGTATGCGACAGTTAATTCACATCTTGTCTAGTTTTCTGCTGTACAAATGTTCAACACCCCAGAAATAACTTCAAATGTCAACTAACTACTGGTATGGACAAGCTTATAAAAAGAAGAGGTGTATAAACTGGCCATGCTTCTACTTGACAGTCAACACCAAGGATTTCATTGGCCTGATTTTTCTCAGCCTCCCACAGGCACTTCGTGTTGAAATATTTTAGCTACAGGATCATAGAATCATATAATCATAGAATGGCTTGGGTTGGAATGGACCTTAAAGATCATCTGGCTCCAACCCTGGCAGGGATACCTTCCAATGGTTTTGAAGTTGCCCAAAATCCCATCTCACCTGGCCTTATTCTGCTATGAAGTCAAGAGTATTTTTTTTGCACAATTCTATTGTTCTAGGATGGAGTTGTAAATTTTGGAGATACAGATTCTATTTCAGAGTCTCTGTGAAATTGTTTCTTTGACTATATTAAGACTCATTTAATGACAGGGTGTGATGAAGTCAACAGTTTCAATTGCTTGGAATGAAAACCTACTCACCATTATTTGATACAGTACAAATCCATATGTCATTTAAAAAGGCAGTGATTTGATACTTATTTACAGACCATTGAGAGGAGCATTGTACAAGGTCAGGTCTAATACTAATGACTGCAAAACACTGCAAGCAACATCCTTGTTCAGGTATGGGTCCACTTCATTAGTTACTTCGAGAACAGCTAGTTAGCCAATGTTCAATCCATTAATACTAGATTTATTGATATTGGAGAGAGTTCATTTATGCACTGGAAAATCCCTGATAAAAAGACAAATTCTTTACAGAACTCTGAAGTATCTTATATTCAAGATAGTATCTTAGATTCAAGATATTTTCCTGCTTATATCAAGCAGGAAAAAAACAGTAAACTTGTAGAACTCCAACGCTTTGGAAAACACAATTCCCCAGAGTTATAACTTCAACGGGAGTGATAATCTCTACGTAGAGTAAATTGAGTAAATAAGCATCCATGCACAGTATAGGTTTGTTGAACCCAGTTTTCAGTAATACTTGTGACAGAATTTCACAAGGGACCACTGTGATTCCATTATAATTTTGTTCCTTCAGTTTTATATATTTTCTCAGGCTGAAAAAAGGGTCTGCCAGTTAAAAATCATCTTAACTTTTCCCTGTCTACATGTGTTAGCCATGACTGAAAATAAAAGTATGAAAAAAAATAAAATCAAGACATTGGAAATGAATCTGATAAACCCAGATCATGCAAACTGTAAGAGACTTTACTAGGAAAATCTGATCTTCCCACTGAAGTCAGCTTTGTAAATCTACTTCATTAGGGTTTTCTGGTTTTTCTTTCCCCCCTGCCCAGTGGCGAGAGTCTGTCAACATTAAAGATAGTAATCTAGGATTGCTGTTCACTTTCTCTAGCCTTTGTGGTGTGACAATTAGGTATCTGGCTAGACTTTTAGGTACCAGCTAAAGAGAAATCCTAAAATGAATCAACTTCTGAATCTGTCTCTTCAACTTACAAGAGGCACATAAGTGATTAAATGTTAAAGTATGTGAAGGTAACTCCTATTCCTTAGTGTTCATTGCTACAATTGCTCCTAAAATGCCCCAGAGAGATTCCTAAAATCAGATTGTGTATTAATGTTTCATATTATGTTACAGTACTTCTCTAAAACAGCTGTCATAATGCAGGTGACAAGGTGGAGTAAATAGGAACCCTATTAATAGAGACACATATATCTTAGCTGAATTTGTGCAATTTACTGAAAAGATCATTCCTATCCACTCAGGTTTACAGATGCAAAAGTAGCTTTACAATTCAGTACTTAAGCCAAAGCATGCACAGAATTAAAGATAAAATTAAAGTAAAAAATAGGAAAGAAAAGAAAAGAAAAAAAATTGAGTTTCCCAAGCGAACATTTTGCATCTACGATGAATAGCAGCCGTGTCACTGAATGTTTCCAGATTCTATCCAGGTAAAACATGTGCACTTGCTGCTAGGTAGCACGATAACAGATTTTACTTCCAGAAAGACTGAAGATCAAAGGGAGCCAGGCTGGTCTAGTGAGCTTGGTGGTGGAGCTGTCAGTTGAAAGACATTTTTTGTTCACATCTATTACTAAAGAAAAGCTGAGACTGTCTTGGAATTGCAGCTTCTTGAAAAGAAAATTGAAAAGTTGCATTGCTGCACCACTGCTTTCCTGCCCCAAGTCTGTTGGGCTGTCCTTAGGGCACTCACTGATTTGGTTCTATCCATGGATTAGCACTTTAATCAAGCAAAAATGAAGAAACACATTTCACTGTTTTTCAGATTCCAGTGTGGGGGCAGAAGATGAGCATTTGAACTGGGAAAAAGTAAGTGACTGACTACAAGCATAAGTAATTCTTGTGTCAAGGCTTTGACAAGTCATTTGTTGGAAAACCTATTTTACTGATTGCAGTCTACACTTAATAGATGTGCCATCCAGGGATGTGTCAGCTCCCTTGCAGCATACCAATTAATGGCAGTCACTGGTGGTAAAAGTAGCTCTTTTAATCTTATTAAAAAAAATGGCATACAATATAATTTCCTTTGTGGAAATGTCTGAATGCGTTTTATCTGCTGAAAAAAGAACAACATCACACTTGAACAAGCTAGACAAAAACCTGCCAGCCTCCCTGTGCCTTTTGACTAGCTATCTTTTACTTTCTATTAGTGTTCACAGTTTTTAAATCTGATCAATAGCGAAGTAGTTTGGGTGCTTGTGTCCCCCCTATTCACGCTTTTATACTACTAGTGGTTTAAAGTTAATTGAATTTTGCCTTGACAACCCTTGAAATATTTCACATGAAAGTCATAGATCCTTAAATAGAATGCTTCAGTCTGTTAGACAGAAGCTTTTTCTTACTCTTCTTGATTTTTAATTACATGCATGAAAATCAGATATTATGGTTTAACTTTGATCTAGAATTCAGACACCTACTGTACTTGCACTGTTGCTAGAAAAATGTATGCTTCAATCCCATCTAACCCTCTCAGTGTGACTCTATCAGTATGTGGAATGGCTTAGATTTTGATTCTTCTCATTTCCTTGGACACCACACCTACAATAAGAATCTTGGAATAGAAACTCATCAACTCACCTCTGAGATGATCTTTACAGACAAAAAAAAGCATACTGTGCCAGCAATTTCATTCAAAACTTCAATGAGTAGATCACACCCTTGGTCTGGCTTGCAAGCATTTATTTTTCTTGTTCAGGCTGATGTTCAAGAGACTCGACGACTTTGTCCTTGGAGATGTTCAAGATACGGCTGGGAAAGACTCTCAGCAACCTGATCTCAGCAGGGGATTGGACTAGGTGGCCTATAATCCAAATGAGTCTATAATTAATAAATGATTTGGAAGATACTTTGACCTCTAAAATCTAGCAGCTAAACAAGTGTGGTGATTGGTTCTATATTTCTTTGAGGCTCTGGGGTCTTTTTGTTTGGTGAAATTATCCTTTATTTGAGGTCAACTAAGTTTTTAACCAGATATAACAGCAGTGGCTTTTAACCACACAGCTTCAGTAATTTCTGAAATGTTGGCTCAGACACCTGACCTAAAGCTTCCCAAGTGTCTCAAGCTAACACTGGAAGAATGTAAACATACACTCATAGTCAAAGACATACTAAACTTGGAGTATTATAAAAAAAAAAAAAAAAATTAAAAAAAATAAAACAAAGTGATTTGCATTTGTATGTAAAGAATGTTTATAATAATGTATTTAGTATAATCTACAGTTAAAGTGACAGAATCCAGTATTTGGTAAGCATCTTTTTAGTTTTCATGGAATTGTAGAATATCCTGAATTAGAAGGATCCACAAGGATCATTTGGCCCTGCACAGGACAATCCCAAGATCCACAGTGTGCCTGAGAACATTGTCCAAACACTTCTGAAACTCTGTCAGGCTTGGTGACCCCTTCCCTGGGGAGCCTGTTCCAGTGCCCCTTGGGGTTGAAGAACCTTCCCTTAATAGCTAAACCCAAACCTCCCGTGGCACAGAGGAGTTACAGAGTTTATATGCCATTGATGGAATTTGTTCCATAACGGAGGATCTGAATACAGATGCTGCTGAGAGACCTGATTTTAATTTTTGTTTTTGAGCAGTTATTTTGATGACTGTTGAATAACCATGCAACCTACAATAACTGAAGTCACTCGTTGTGTTCTCTGTCTCCTTAGGAAGTGAGAGCAACTCTGCTTCATGGGAAAGCAAATTTATGGTTTGCAGTTTAGTGAGAAAAGGTAGCAAGGTTCCAGTTGAGGGGTAAATATTTGTAAGATCTTCTTAAACACGTAAAGAATGGGGGAACCAACTTCTTTCACAACTCTGCATTCTTTCACAAGCAGCTCAGGAGTCTCGTTCGCTATCCATGGTGAGTAGAAGCAACTGACACCTTCTCAAAAAAACTTCTGCAAGGGAGCTTATGAGACAGAAGGAGCAGGCTGCTGGCTTGGCTTTTTTATAAAATTCTGCATTACAGAATTAGAGAAGTACAGCTGAAAATATCAAGGTATTGCTATGATCACTGGTCCTCTACATGAGGAAACAATAATGACTGTGGAAACGGGCCTCCCAAACTATCTGAAGAATGCATGGGTCTTTGACATAATCCTGAAAGATAAATCAGCATGTCCAGGGAGATTCAGAACATACTGATTCATTTAAAGGTACAGACATTTCTGAACAAGGTTCATACACTAAAGCCTGGTTTGCCAAAAGAAAGAGACGAGAGGAAAAAGAGAATAAAACGTGAATTATTGTAGGCTTTTTGACCATATTAATTATTTTTGGGGTTTGCAAGACCACGTTTCCCTCTCCCAAAGCATTTTTCATTATGTCAGTGTATAACGGAAGTGGTAGAAAATTCTAGAGTGAGCTTTTCAGATTTGTGATTCTTTCAATGGATCTGCGAAAAAACCTAATTCACATTTCCCTTATACTTACTAGAAACATAATAATGTCTTGATAAATTAAGCAACAAGCAGGCATGTAGCTATAACAGCAGAAAGTTACATGAGGTGCTGACTACATGTTCCCAGAGGGTGGTGTTCTCTTAAATATAGAGAGAAGGGAATATATTATTCTTTGCTTTATAATGCAATACATGTAATATGTATAATAGACATATACATATTTAAAAACATAGGCAATATATGCATATATGCTTCTTTATGTTTTATACACATATATATTGCATATTCACATACATATGCATATACATATACAACAATATAAAGTAATGTATTATAACAACATTTTGCAAATCATGTAATTTATATTACAATCTAATATATAACAAAATACATGCAATAGAAATGTAGAGCAGTATATAAAATACTTTATACATATATAACACACACACACACACATATATATATATATATGCATAGATATTGGAAGTCTGCAATTGCTTTTTATGATCCCCCAAGCCAGTGGAGGTCATAAAAGGAAATTGCAGGTAACTGTAATCCCCATGAGCTCAAGGTCTGTAAGCTGCAACCTCTTTGTGAAAATCTGTTATTCCAGGGAGCTTACTTCCATGCTGTGTAAAGCCAGTTCACGCTGAAGAGTGTACTGCATATGGAAATGAACTGGAGAGCACAGGGCTACAACTTCTCTCTGAAGAGAAACAACGTTTCAATTATATCAAAATATTTTGAGAATGTCTCTAAGTAATAAGAAAAATAAAGTTGATGACAATGAGATATTGGAAACATTCTTTAGGGGTTTTTTTACAGATACCAAAGTTCTAGAGGAAATTGGAAATGCAGAGAACAAGATTGTTTTTACTTATTCTTATTTGTTCTTTTTTTTTTTTTAAATGCACTTGTAGTGACCTTGAGCATACTTTCTCTGAACACATATGGCACAATCTAACCTACAGAACAGAAATATTTAAACAACTAATTTTGAATGTGAAATTCTAGATGTCTAGAGCAGCTGGGGTATTATAAAAATATGCTCCATTCTGGGTGCATCCTCCTGATGGCTGCAGAAGACATCTGACTGCTTCCATGAAGAGCCGCTACCTTCAGTTCCAAACACTGCAAACACTCCATATAAGTCACAGACAATCTTAGATTTTCTTAACATTACTGTGAACTTCTTGATTGACTTTGCAGAACTATTCCCAGTGCATAAAGTGAGGCATGTGCACAAAAACTTGGCAGGATTTGTGCTTAAGGCATTCAGTTTCCATTGTGCTCTGTAGAAGACTGGTGGAGGAGCTAATTTGACTGATGCCAGCATCCTTTTTGCTAAAAGTATGCACCCTAATGACTGCAAAACATGGTGTGACTATTCCAGAAATCTTGAAAATACATTGGAGGAGTGAGAACAGCAGATTTCTCATTTGCATACTGTATATGTTCTTCAGTGGGTAGCTACCGATGGCTTTTTGCTGCTCTACTAGCCTTTTCAACATGTAAAATGCTGAATATGGGTGAACTGGCATTTCCTGCTTTAATTGGCATATGGATAGACTGTTTCTCTCTAGTAGTTTCAGAGGATTGTTATGGGTCTGAGCTGAGTAAAATGGGTGCAGATATTTAAGTAAATGCAGAAATTGCTAGCACCATCTATTGGTAAAAATGTAAAAAAATAAAGCTATTTTCACAAAACATGCATGTACTGAAATTAGAGACTGATTGAACAAATGAGTGCTCTTGTTTTAATTATTTTAAATGCCATTAAAATATATGTAAATATATCTTTTTATAGCCAGACATTTCGTCTAGGGTTTGCATCTTGCTGAAGATACTTATTAGTTTAAAAATGTTCACTGTTTAGTATAGAGTGTGTTGAGTCTCTGAAAACATCTGTCTTTCCCTTTCCTGGAAAAGGCTAACCAGGCTAGGGAATTGGGCAGAATCTTGGCTGTAACATAGGTTTAAAAAAGTGATTAAATCACAGTATTACTCTACAGAACCTAGAAGCCCTGACTAATATTTATAGTTTATTATCCAAATATGTTCATTTTCTGCCACAAAGACAACAGCAGACGCCAAGCATGGAAGAAGCTCACTACCTGTAGGAGCCAAGGAAAGAATTTTTGAGGAATAGTTGGCTTTAAGGTGAAGAAAGCATTGTCACAACATAACCATCTAGTCCATACGTGGATAAACTCATGCTCTTCGTGTTTTCACCACTGACTCAACATCTGCTGTGATAAAACTGAATGAAGGACTTGACAGGACTGACAGGTAAGACACATGTTGATCCGCTCTTTATATGGTATTATATTGACTTCCGTGTGATATTTGAGAAAGGCAGACACACAAAGCACAACGTTGAAAATGATATTTCCAATGGATAAAGCAGAGTTTCAGAAAAATACCTGAAGACCATTTATAATGTTGTATGTCTGAGCATTTCTTCAAGTACTGCTTCCTCTGGTACATGACCTCAGAAACTTTTATTTCTAAATCAAGTCTGACTGCTCAAAAAATTTAGAATTGTGAAAATTGAATTAAAAATTACTGCAAATATTGCAGAATGTCCACAGCTAGATTTTGGTTTTTTATGCTTAGGTTTTACACAACAACATACAGAGGTCATACACAAGCTGAAGCCTAGTGGTAATATTATGAGGGGTTTTATGGCAGTGATTTTTTCCTTTCTGCTATATGTTCTACCTCACCATGAACTGTTCTATGTTTCCCTATTTTGGCCACTTTTATATTCACCCAGATAAAGTCACTTTCCGAAAGCAATTCTTCCCTTATGAGACTGCCAAAATAACTGGTAGGGCCCCAAGTCGAGGCTAAAGATAATATTTGAATTGTTTTTATGAAGCATTTAATTATGCCTGAAATTGTGATTGAAGGTCAAGATGCATGGGAGCATAGAAGTACTCAGGTTAAGTTTGTAATATATTTCCAGTTACAGTAATCACCAGGGAAGCCAAGGCAAGAAGATATTCTGATTCCAAGCAGAACAATGAGTGGAATGCATTAATTTCTTCACCTTGAACATATCTCAGCAGTTCTTTCCTTTCCTCAAGAAAATAATTCCAAAGGCTCTAATTTAGGAATTATAAGGTGAAAAGTTTCAGAAGATTTTTACAAGTGGCACATTTCAACATGGAAGATATCCAAGGTGTCTTAAAGGACATGTTGAATAAAGGAATAAGGGAGGCTCTAGGTAGTGTCTCAGCTCCTGTTCCCTTCTGTGGAAGTCCTGCAGAAGCTTCCCCCACTGCTGCACGGAGTACAGCATATGGGGACCAGACCATCTTAATCAGTGTCTGCCTTCGCATTTTCGTTCACTGCCTCCCACATGCTAGCTGCTTCTTTGGCAATGTTGTGATGGGGATCATTGCAATGAAGTAGATTAAAAACTATCCTAGAAACAATGGGATTACTTTCACCCTATCACCACTTGTAAAATGGACTGGCTTACAGGGCGACCCTGGAAATAGCTCTAGCAGATCAGGTAAAGAGGAACAAATTACAGGTGGAGGAAAGGTACCCTGTGCCTTTTCCACTGAAGCCAGTTTCTTGGGGAGTCACATGATGACAGTTTATTCTAAAGGCAGAAGAATGGGAGTATTGTGAGATGACTAAAGTTTTTCCAACAACTAAGAAAGATACTGCGTGAACTGTGTCTTGGGGTTTTTTTTTTGCTTTAATCCGACATGTTTTGTATTTTATTGGTGAAATAGAAATCCTCAAATGGGCTTACTTCTGTACGAAATCCTATCTGTCCTCCACCTCAGAAAAATATACTGCAGATTCAAACATGTATTTCACCTGCTGAACGACCGCTGGTCTCCACCGAGATGCGAGTAATCACAATGGACATGGCAAAACACACTTGAATTCCCAAGATAGATCTCGAAGTAGTAGGATCACTCTCATTAGCAAGGTCTACTCCTTAGAACAGCCAGATAGGTTGTGTGGGTACTGTGCTAGTATGGCAAGAGCATTTTTTAATGCATACCTTCACATTATATACAGCCTGTGAGACAACTAAATTCTGTCAGATGCAACAGACTTGACACGATAAACCAGCATTAAGTCCACCTGCTGGAATTTCAGACAGTGGAAGGAGAAAGGAAACTGGCAAATCCTATGTGATTACTAAATGGTACTGGCTTCAGAAATCCTTTGTCAATGCACTTAATGCTATACAAACAACGCCCCAGTTCCTAGAGGGAGCTTTGGGTCAGCTGTCACATACTTTTCCCTAAGATCAGGAAGAGAAACCGGAATATAATAAAGCCTAGCATAGTTTAAATTCATTATGGAAATATTTGTAACATGTTCCCCTGCAGAAAGCACTATTTTTCATTTTTTATCGCTAAGCTAGCTTCAGACATGAAGAAAGCTTTACCTGGACAGGGTCTTCTTTAGAAGACATTTGAAAAATCCTCAAACAAAAATAAACTATGGAAAATACTGAGTTTTTTGATCCCGGATCTCAGTAAACCTTATGGGGAAAGTTTTTTGCAACCCCGTAATCAAATGAGAATGCTGGTTTCCCTCCTGAGAATCAATATCTCCTTGTTTATCGCTGGATAAAGCTCAGCAGTTGGTTACAGTCCTCATTGACCTTTTTTTGCTGCACTATCCTCCCCCCCTGAAAAATCTGTGCAGCTGCATCATTTGCTAAAAGAATTGTCAACCGAATAAATGAGTTTGAAAAGCTCTTTGTTGCCTCTCAAGTCTTGCTGTGCATAAGCGCTGACATTGCCCTGCTCTAGTTTGCATGTTGCAGGCAAAACAGGAGTTTCAATTCAAACTAGCTGTTTCCTACTGGTACTGGCAGACTAAATTTTGTTTTCTTGAAATAAAAGGTTCAACGATTAGAAATTTTGATTTTTGAACAGACAATATAAATCCCATTTAATAAAATGGAAGAAGCTGGTACTCCTTAATCAGCTATACATGCATCCCAAAATCCAACTGTAGGCAAAATTTAAAAAGTTCCATATAATAAGTCTCACAGAAATACTTTCATCCTTTTGGCATCAAGCCAAATCATTAGGACTGAAATATGAATAATTTGAGACACAAAGACAAAATTATATACAAATATATATATATATATCAGTCAATTTTTTAGTGTTATATTTTCAATGGGAAGTCACAATTTCTTAAAGGACATTAATGAATTGTATAGAGAACAATCTTCCAAATACCATGTGCCTGCTTAAGCTGCCATTCCCCCACCCTTCCCTACCCCCAATCTGTCATGAAAACATTGCTTAGTTTATTCTGCTATGGAACACAGAAAAAAAAATCTAGCTTTTATAAAACAATAAATTTGTACTGCACCTCATTCCATTTTTTCCTCCTGTATGAAACTCAATGTAATGACTAGACATTGCCTTCCTAGTACAACAGAAAACTGAAATTGAACCATTTCATGGTTGCAAAATAATTTCACAATTGCACTGCTAAATCACTAGAAAAGATAGAATCACATCAGTCTCGCACAGTGAGAGAAAAAATATTAATGCAATGTATGTAGTAGATTAATGAGATGAGCCATGACAGTAAAGCCTTTTTGGTAGGAGCTCTAATATGGTGGAAGAAACTCTTTCATCTAATTTTCAGGCTCTTAGCCATTTGCAGACTGTTGCCTTATGGAATGAAATTCATCAGGCTGTCCCTGCATCCAAAATATGTAGACTATTTAGTGTAAGGAATGTTTGGCAATATTCTCTTTTATTGTTTGTAAGAAGACAGATATTTCTTCATGGTGTTCACATATTTCAGTCTTTCCCTTCTCATGTGTGTTCTTTTTCTCTCTTTCTCTCCTTTTTTTTATTGTTGATAGTTCAGAAATTATTTTGCTTTTGACAGAACAAAAAACATACCGTCTTCCCAGAACACAAGTTGTGCTTGGCTATGTAACATACAAACAAAAAGGAAAATGAGGAATAAAGGACATAAAGAACATTATTTTTCAGACTGATATAAGTGGCTGATCCTGTAGTGACTCTGCATGCAGAATATTCATTAAGAGCAAAGCAGTACGGGATGCCCATACAAATGTCTACCCTGTTGGAATAAATATAGTTAGCATATAAACCTGAATGGACTGTTGATCTGGCTGTCATTTCTAGATGACCTTGATCTTAAATCTGCTCCCTTCTGTGGCCACTGCTGTGCCTGACATTTTCCATAATGACACTAGGTAAAGATCTATTGTTTCTCCAGAGCAAGTAGGCATCATCAACAACAAGGAATAGCTCCACTGGAGGTGACTTTCAAGCTCAGGGTACACACCAGTTTAACAGACTGGGACATAAATCGCTTTGTTTTGCACATCAAGCCCCTGTAAAAGTGGCAGGGAGGGAAGAAGGACATTTCTTTAACACTTTCTTTTCTTCCTTTTTCTACTCTCTGAGGTGGCTGGTGTGATGGCCCAGCTGCCTCCTGTGGGAGTCTGCTCTAGCCCAGGGGCTACCATGTTTCCACAGCACTTCCTATAAAGACCACTGGAAAAACTTAAGCCCAGGAGAGAATTGTAAAGAAATGTGTTGTGAAGGCTCTGGGAACAACAATGCAGAGACAGAGTGATTCGGACCACGTTTTGGGGAAAGCAATACTGAGATGTCTTTTAATAGAAATGCAATTTTACTGGAATAAAAACAAGGATAAGAAAAAGTCTTAGATAGATTGGGAAATAAGGCACAGGTGCTTGGAGAGCACTTGTATATGGATAATTCTTCATCTCTCCATGTCTTCGAATCAAAATAAAATTCAGTTTGAAGAAGTGTGCTCTGAAAAATTAAGACAACAACTCACTAGGGAGAACCTGGCTGACATTCCAGCCTACGTGCATATTCTCAGACAATAAAGTCTTTATCTACAGCCAGATGTGTGCAATACTCAAACCCTAAACTGCAGCCCCTTTGGACACAAGTGTACCCCATTCTTGCTCACCCTGTAGTTCATTGGAAGTGGTAGGTGCTGCCTCAGCAGGCCAGATCAGTTGATGCAGCAGGCAGTCATAAAAGGTTTCATTGGATGCTCAGTCTTATTTTCAGAGAAGCTGATAGAAAAAGTGTGAGTTGTTACAAGTACAAACTGAATATTTGGCTGAAAATTTGGGAACAGATTAAAAATAAAAGAATAATTAAAAAAAAGGAAGCAAGTATATTAAGCATATTAAACAATCAGGTTTCTCATTAACCACCACAATGTCTCAGTTAACTTGGCCTTTCTTAACTTTGGTCTGTGCTGCTCTAGGGAGTTCCTTTTGTTCCTTTCCTTAGCATAGCTGCTCTCTTTTTCTGCGCTCATTCTCCACAGGGACTGTGAGGAGGTCTTTTTTCTTTGTCCAGGTTGCAATGTTATTTTTTTTTTTTAATCTGCCCTTCAGGAGAAGCTTTTTCCTTATTTTTCTTGCTTAGAAATCTTGTCCATGGATGACATCGATTATCATAGCTTTTCTCTCTCCTGTTAACCTCTGCCAAGGAATTTGA
Organism: Oreocharis arfaki; assembly: GCA_013398015.1. NCBI lineage: Eukaryota > Metazoa > Chordata > Aves > Passeriformes > Paramythiidae > Oreocharis > Oreocharis arfaki. The sequence goes on from VZRR01011757.1 coordinate 603,562, forward strand.
GATATCATATGCAAATAAAATTGCAACATTCTGCAATTTTTGGAAGCTGAATTTCCCTTACCTCCTCTCCAGTTTTCTCTGATTTCCATTACTATTGCAATTCTTAATTAACGTGTTCTTTCTACCTCAGGTTAATTTCTCCTGTTTATACAATTTTTTTCAGAAATGTGGTTGGAATGTACTATTCCTGTGTGCTGAAAATAAGGTAGTGTACAAACAGGTTGTTAATGCCAGAATGATCAGGTAATTGCAGCATTCTGTATAAACCTGATGGAAAAAAAAAGAAACAACAGAAATAAATATCAGTGTATGAGTTGTTATCTGTCCAGAGTATCTTCCTATTTGCCACACATAACAACCATTTCAGATCGGAATTTGTCATGTATTTATTTTACGAAAAGCCAAATTAAATGTTAAAGCAACAGCTAAGATGAGCTTATGGGCTGATGGGACAACACAGCTTTACTTCGTATTCTGTCTATGCCAGGAGAGCATGGCTAAATCTTACATTCTGTGTGCCTATGCTATTAGCCACCTTCTGTACTCCAATACATCTTTGATAAATAACTTTATTCTTCTACCTCTCTCTTCTTTAATTTTTTTATGTGTTTCTTTCTTTTTTCCCTATAAAGTTGGGAATCACAGACCTTCCTCCCCATCCAAAATTTGCCATTCGGTTTAGAAGCTCCTTAAATCATCTTGACAAGGTAAATCCTACCTCATCCTGTGGAACTCTGAAGTTTTTTTGTTGGTGTGACTTCTTAAAAGAAATTTAAGTGGAAGGGTTTTATTGCCTGTAATACATTCATTTTGGCCCACCTACATTCTAATCTCTTTGTAAATATTTCTCCTTTACTGACAGCAGTGTGTCTCAGGAGACACTGGGAGCTGTAGTCTCTTACTTAAGAGTTTTCCTCCGCTGTCATCTCAAATGTCATTTCTGAAACATTTATCACTAGACACTGTCATTGGACAGACAAAGGGGCTGCGTGGTAGTGGCTCAGATATACAGAGCCTCTTTGCTTCAATGACAGGTCCTGCTGTTGGCTACTTGAGATAACAGAAAAGTTCAGATCTGTCAATAGATGCGGAGCGAAGGACACAGGACAGTATCCGAAATGGCACTGCACATGCTCGGTGGGGACAGGAGAGCTGTCCGTGTGGAGAAGGTGCAGATTGCAGCAAAGATAGCGCTCCCTGGGAAATGATAACATTTGTTCAAAGGGCAAGGGAGGGATCTGCCCGCAGAACTTGCACATTGTTAGGTGTGCACCAGCACAGGTCATGCATGATAACCATTGTGCAGCCTGTTTTCAAGAGAAGCTGCCTGCTTCCTTCACAGGCTTTGTAAAACCTTTTTCACAGTATTTTTCCTAGTTGTGTCTGGGTTTTTTCTTTGGCTGGGGTTTTTTTAATAGTGAAATTTCCTTGTCAATGTAACTTTGAACTTTAAAGGTAAAAGTGATTTTCTGCTTCAGTATTGCTCTTGGTTTTATCCAGTAGACCTTTCCTAAAAAAAAAGAAATTAAAAAAAAAAGAAAAAAAAAAAGAAAGACTAGCAAAGGGTGAAGGGGGGAGGTAGCGAGCTTTCCTTCCAAAGCAAATATAAGAATAAGTCAGTTTGGGGAGGTTTCCAAAGATACTGAAAGACACTAAGAGGTATAAATAATTCTCCCATTCCTCATTCTCACAGTAATGAAGTTAAATCTCTACAACTGAAGGATGTGTCTTGATTTTCATTGAAAGTTGAGCTCCAAAGTCACACAGTCAGCATCAATTTTTTGCAGCTTTTAGATTTTAAAAGGATTTTAAGCACAGGAAATTTAAAACACAGGGAGTCACTGTCCCATCCTAAAGCAGTGCATAGGCTGGACATGTGACAAAGAGAGAAAACTGGCAAAGCAGAAATGATAGCATGAGAAAGTACCACAACCCAAGAAGACAACACATTTCGCTTAATTTGAGCATATGGTTATCATCACGAAGCCCTGAGGTGTTACTTTGATTTGGTACAAGCCACATTGTCAGATATCTCACAGAATGGTACCTTTCCTTCCTTGCACACAAAGACATGTGTTACACACAGGTACTGTTTATTCATAGAAGAAAGGAGAGAGAATACTAAATGCTGAAAAGGTAGGGAATCTGAACGGAATACAGCTGGTAATTAGTAGTCATTACTTCAGTCTTTTTGTCTAATGCTGGTTTTGTGTGGTTTTGGAACAAATTCTTATGCCAAAAGAATGATACATGGAAGTACCCTTAAGTCAAAGCCTTTAAAACCAAAGGGCTCTTTCCTCCCCTTTAATGTATGCAGAATGTTTATGTGCCGCTATGATGTCATGTTAGAAACAATGCCTTATCTGTAGTATCACCCTGTAGAAGTCTGCCATTTGGGTTAAAAATTTCAGGTTCAGCAGTGTCCTTTAAGAGCCAAAGTTTTGAAAAGTGCTGATGGAATCACACATAATATTTGAGGAACTTTCACCTTCAATTAATAGTTTATAAGTTGCTTGTAGCTTCTTCAATGAAAAAATGTTATAAAATGCTTTTGTACTAATTATTTTGGTAAAAAACCAACTGATAACGGATACATTTTTTTTTTCCTGTAGGGTATTTTTACCATTCTGTCCTGCCAATGTGTCTTTATTTCTTACCTCCTTTGGAATTTTTTTTCTTCCTCTCCTGTGTACTCTATTAAATTAAGAGTTTTAGCTGTGAGAATAATAGAGCCCTTGTAAGCTCTGTCTGCACTCACTATTCATTATTTATCCAGCGGCCAGGTACAGTGGAAGCAGGCACAAAGCTAAATGCTATTGGATTAACTTTGATGCAGACAGTTCATTGTCTGAGGAAAAAAAGCATTTAAGCCTCAATGTTCTCAGTTCCATGATTTTCAGCACTACCTCTTTCCCCTCCTCCTTTCTCTTTTATTAACTGCTTTACTCCAATGTCCTTTTGACTGCAGTAGCTGGCACTGTCTGCAAAATCCAGTACAATGATACTATTCATCCTGGCTGTGCCATTTATAGATTCCATAGCATGCTCCATCCCTATGGTAAGGATCATTCCGCCTCGTCACTTTCCTTCTTTTGAGGCAGTGATTGCTGAAGCAAAGGCCAATATTTGGAATCTGATTAGTACACCCGAGATCTGAAAAGCTGAAATGGAGAGAGCAGGGTTGAGAGCTCGTATGTGCGCACGCACAGAGGGTATAATGAGGCACAGAGTGTCTCACAACACTGACGTGGTCACGCTTCAGCGGAGAGAGTGCCAAATGCACTGTTCATCAGCACACCCTGCCTGACTATCCACTGAGCAGCATCAGTGTCCTCTGCAGGGGTGCTGCCTTCGAGCTGGTAAAGTACCACAAAGCTGACAGGAGCAGTAGTGAGAGAGCTCCAAGGAATATATTTATACTGGCAAAGTGAACTCCCAAATGAACATGTTAATATTGTTGATCTCTTAACCAAAGTTGTCCAGTTTCTGGTGCTCTCATGTCACACAGTTATGCTTCTTGCAAGTTTGAGCGTTTTATGAAGTTACTAAAGGCATGATATTCACTCTTGGGGATGGCATTAAATAACTGTTTTCAGTTTTCTTTCTAATTTTTTCTTTAATGTCTAAAAGTTATATCTTGGGATTTCTTAAAATCCTCATCTTGGTTTGAATGAGGTTTTGTTTTCTTGGTTTTTTTAAAAGAAAATGGGAGGAGAGATGCGGAGGGAAGATATACCATTTAATTCTATTCTTTTATTATATCAGGACCTAAGTATACTCTGTGGTAACTCTTATGAAACCCAAAGTGTGGCATACATTCAAGCATCACACTGCAGACCTAATCCACAAAACAAATACATACTAAATTACACCCCTTAAGTTGCCAAACTGAAGGTTGCTGACAGTGTCTCCATAAACTTTTGGGTTATTTGTATTTTTTACCTCTGTTTACCATCACTTTATCCATTCTTTTACTCAAAGTTTGTCATTGACTAACCACCAATGCTGTCTTCATAGAAATACTCAGTTTATCATTGATCAGTCAAGCCATTTTGGGGTGTAATGAGGGCCAGATTATGGATGGCTACCCCTAGTGCTACCTCACAGATCTACATCTGAAATTGAACAATTTTTACAAAAATTGTTACTACAAAAATTATTGCTTCTTTCTTTTCAATGACATTATCTGATTTTCAGATCATAGTTTTCGAGAGCAGAAGCTCGATTTTTGTAAATAACTTTATTGTCGTGAAAAAAAAGCCACAAGGCTTAAGAACTTTTTCAGGGCCTCCAACTTCTACAGTTATTTTAAAATTATCTTCCTGGACACTTAGTTGTTTCCCTTTTTTCCACCTAATAATAAGTAGAAGAGTCTTTACAGTTTTTCCTTTCAAATAAGTTAATCCAAATCAAACTCAACCAAACCTCAAATCCTTTCAAGAAGGCCACTCTAAAATAATCCAAGTCTATAGATTAGTTAACTTTTCATGTACTTAAAGTCTGTCAGACCAACGACATGAAACATGGCTAATAAAGCCTGCTTGACAAATGTGGTGAAAGCTCCAGGGTTCTGTGTGATTTCCATTTAAAAATACCTTTGTTCTTAGTCCCTAACTCAGCTTGAATTCTGATATTTCTGAGGAGTCTTGGCAGGCGTGTTGGTTTTTACCAGGGTAGAGTTAATTTTTTTCACAGTAAGTGAGGTGCTATGCTTTGGACTTGTGCTGTGTACAGGATTGGTAACACAGGGATGTTTTCCTTATTGCTGAGCAGTGCTTACACAGAACCAAGGCCTTTCTTGTCTGACTTCTATTCTTCCAATTCTCTCCCCCATCCCACCCAGGGAGGAGTGAGTGAAGGTCTGTGGGGTCTTGGCTGTTGGTTGGTGTTAAACCTCAATAGCAGGGGAGCTCCAAGCACAGGACATGAGATAGATCCCCTTTAAGGTATCAATGGATGGATGAAAGATTTATGTGGAATGAAGAGACAAGCTTGGTGATTCAGAATAAAAAGTAAAATTCCTTAAAAAAAAAAAAAAAGGTGTCAAATACTCTGAATCCCTTGTTCTTCATGTATAAAAAAAAATAATCTGAGTATTGGACAAGACTCTGTATCTATAGAATCAAGAGAAAAAGGATGACCAGACTACCAACACAAGAGAAAACAGCTGTTGCAGTGCTGGGTGTTGCTTTCCCTGGGAGCGCAGCGGGGGCTTCTTGGGACAAGGCAGGGATTCTCTGCCCTCCTGCAGTCCATCTCGGACNGGGAGAACTCGAGGAGTGGCCAGGACTAGGGGCAGGGGAAGGAAGGAGACCCCCTAGAGAGGGTGGGAAGTGAACAATACGAGGGCGTGCAGTGTCACAAACAGCTAAGCTATATTATTTACACTAAGATTGGGATGGCCTGCTGACCTGAATCTGTGTTAAAATAAATACTTTAAAAAAATATTTATTTGCTAAAACGCATTTCAGTGTCACCCTAAGGAAAAACCCCACACTATTATGCAACCATTTTGGCAGCTAGCTGAGTGTGTTATAATGGTTTGACTGGACCTCTGAGCACATATAACACGTTTATGAAACAGAAGACAGCATTTTTTTTTCCTGAGACTAGGAGAGAAATCCTTGAAAGGAAAAGTATTGAGTAGCTTGCCCATGAAAGACTCAGAATCTTTATAATCTGAAAATGGCTTGCATTTTGATTTAATAAACATATAACACCTCTTACTTTAAATCTTGCTCCTTTTTACTCAAAAATGGTATTTGATATTATCTCCTTATGAACATGTAAACCATGTGGTGAAGCTTCACCAGTTCAATTTAACAAAGAATTTGATACATGAAAGTATATTTAGAATCAAATTTACTCCCTTACTATAACTAGAACATATCTTATGAACTACTTACATCTCATGTAGATGACTGGAATATATAAAGTATACAAAGTTTTGGCATCTGTGCAATGATGAACAGGTTGTACATTTGAAAGCACGAGAAAATAGCCTGATTAATCCGAAGCTAAATTTGTCACTATTGAGATGGAGTTAAACAGTGTTTGCATCATAAGTTTTTTTATCATGACAGCTTTATTTCCAGCACTTAACTCATTATGTCACCCCATGTCTTCTAATTCTATTTTGGGACCTGAAGAGGTAATAGAACTCTCAATGTTCTGCAGAGGAGTAATTTTCACTGGGAGAAAGTTTGGCCTAAGTCATCATGTTTGGCTTTACAAGTATCCTATTATAATGCAGTTTTATCATAAGAGAAATCTGTCTGAAATTACTCCTTTCAAAATGTAGATTGTCAGATTTAAGCTCTAATGTGCTCCTTAATGCTAACTCCCAGGAAAAAACAAAGCTGAATGATGCAGGTAAGAAGTTTTTCAAAACCCAGACTAGTCCTTAAAATAAGTGTTGCTTGACTGATGGAACAGGAGATGGCCAGTATGTAATACATACTTTCACTGTTCTTTTCATGCAAAAGCACCTTTACAATAAAGGATGCTGAATGAAAACAGTCTGAAAGGCCAACAGTTCCTGCTATTTAAAAGGAAAACATCAGCGTGTCTATTATTTGTGCTCAGCAAGCTTTCTACTCCCTTTTATGTTTTCTTTAGGTACGAATGCTGTTTTGCAGCAGAGCTGTTCAGCAGACCCAGGGGAGACAAATGTCAGTTTTCCAGATGGCAAACTGCCAGCTTGTTGATGCCAGGCTGAAAGGCACTGAGGGAATTCACTCTGTTGCAGAAGCAAAAGAACGCTACTTCCTAACACACCTCATGTACATGCCTGCTTCTCAACATCTGATGCAGTAGCCAGAAAAGCTTCAGTAGCCCTCCTCAAATGGCTGTTTGGATAGTGTCAGGTTTCTACATGTCCCCAGCATCTGTTTAAAGTTTTTTCTAACTTACAAAAAGAAGCATCCATCTTTTGGGAAGCAGGAATTAAAGCCTAAAGCCTATCTTTATCAAAATGACTTGTTTTCAGCTTCAAGTGAGCCACATTTTGTTTCATAAAATGCTACCTAAAGTTATTAGGTCAGATGTCTATTTAATAATGTTATGCACTTTATGCCTCTAGAGAGCAAACGCTACTATGAAAACATAAAATCTTGAGTGGAAAAATACTAATCTATCATTTTAATAAATTCTAGTATGGTATATTTATTAAGATTGCAAGTTATTAGAGTGCCATTGGGGAGAGCCTGGTCTGACAAACACCCCACAACCCTTCATTAGGCATTCTAGTGTAAATTTAAAATGCTGGGATACATCTGGTCCATTAGTTCAGGTATAGGATGCAAAGGTCTCGCAATTCAATGGACTATCACATGTTGGATGACTTTCTAATTAAAGAAAACAATTTTTTAGAGACATACAAATAATTTATTTTGTATAAAAGAACAAATCATTTTGAGTTTAACAAATCTGACAAATTTAACTCAATACTTTCTGTGGAAAGCGCAGCTCTGTATGTACTAATGCCGTTTGTCATAAGAGCTAAACGTGTTCTTTTTCTGTCTGAGTGGAGTCTGTCAAAGTCTAAAACACTTGCACGGGTAAAAAGTTAACAGAGGTGATATAGTTGCTTCTTACATTAGTTACCTGCCCTTCTAATTCTAACTGCATGGAGAAGACATAAAACACCTTAAAGTGCCTTCACATCTATCTTGCACTGTCAGAGTGTCTTGTCCAAGAAGGACAGGATCATAGAGGACAGTGTCCTAGGTTACAATGTAAGATATAACCAGTGGTATGCATTCTATTATCATCTTCACAAGCTGTTCAAGCAGGTGAGGCAGTACTCATTATCTCCAACCATGACTCATCTCTGATAACTCCCTCCAGGGGCTATCTCTGTTTAATGGGCAATCAAGGACCCACCCCACGACTCTTAGAATTACATCAGCCCATTGTGAGATGCTCTGCACAGCGGGGAGGAGCCAAGCATTCTCACCTGGATGTAATCTGGGGTTTGGAACAGCACAAACAGCTCTTACCCGCTGGATCCCAGAGGCCAAGAGTTACCGCTGGACCTTCAGGTGAAGACCAGGCCCTTTTCTACAGGATCACTGCAGTGAAGGACCACTTCATCTAGACTGCTGCCACCACCCTGACTAGCAGGGTGTCAGGTTGTATCCTGACTCTGTCAGTGGTCTTGTACTATTGCATTTATTTTAATTTTCCTATTAAATTATAATTCTGACTTGCGATCTCCCACTGGTTTGTTTTCAAACCTGTACAGGCAGCCAAGTCTCCTCCTGATCTTTCCTTTACTTTCCTCCAAACAGAAAGTGGATTAAGCATGGAGCTGATTTCAGCACTGCTAGCTTGAAGGTTATTTTAAATATATTTAGAGAAGTACAATGTATTTTGTCTTTCAGCAAAAAAATCCTGGAGAAAGTATAGAAACAACACTTGGAGAGAAGCATGAGCCAGTGATGGATGCAAGTGGCTGGCACAATACATCCTATCTCTTGAGTAACTCTATCCCCAGCTAGTTCCTATTGGATCTCTTTCAATGTGTGCAAAGAGGTTTATACAAGAGTTTTTTTCATGGCAGTGGAAAATGTTCTCCTTCATGGTCTCTTAATTTTTGATTTTAATCCATGTAATGTTAGAAAAATGTGAATTTGAGCAATGTAAAAGTCTTTTAATAAAGATACAGTAAAATGTAAAAATTTTGTTACAACAAGAAATTTGAAAAAAAAATTGCATCCATACTCTCACACTCATTAAGTCCTCCAAATCTTATTTATCTTTAAAGATGCAATAGTGACATTTTTACTTCAGCCTACTTTAATAATTAATTAATAATTTAATTGCAAATAAAACTCTAAATGGAACAATAATTTATTAGCTACAAAATTAATTTTGAAGTATACATAATTCAGATGCCAGCAAAAAAAAGATGATATTCAGATTCCTAACATGATATTTATGTCTATTTGCACGTGACGGCAATTACTAGTTTGTTTTCAGAAAAGATCGTTTACTCACATTTGTTCGTGTTTGTTCATGCATAAGGTTCATTGCAGCTGTTCCAGCTGTAGCGACAATTCCATCTCCCTTTGTCCTATAGGGCCTATTCAGAATGGTTTCATTACTCTATGACCCAGTAATGGTCATTTGGAACTTTTTTGGTTGGTATCCAACCAACATGTCCAAAAAAATAGCACCATGTTACTATTTAACATCAACTTTAACGGCATTTCTGATCTAATCAAGGAAAAAAAAAAAAATGATAAGTCTGTATCAGTCTGGAGGAACAATTTTGAATGGTTTTGAAAAGTAGAAACACTTTGACTAGGGATACTTGAAAAGGTCAACTTAATTTTCTCATCTCTGTTGAGCACATCCTATGCAGGTACAATGACACTCTCTTGATTGTGTTCTATAGGTAATCAACTGCATTATGTAATGTTAAAATGTACTATCCATTATTTTTTGCTACCAAATGATTAATTATTTATTTCTAACAGAGACATGACCAGCTGAACAGCCAGCTCCTCACTTGAATACTAGAAAAAACCTTTTGTTATTTAATCAAGGAGAGAGTAAAATACATACTTAATTGTTATCTAATTTGCTAGCTCGCTATTTTGCTGCAAGAAGGATCTGCTGTTTCAAGCTGTTTCTTGAGATGTAAAGGTGCTCTTTCGTAAACTACAGGAGCATTTTTATCTACCCTTTCTAGGTTGTTAGAGCATGCTAACAACTGTAATATCACAAAGCTCTCAGTACTGCTTTGGTCAAGGTGAGTAGCATCTATCACATATTTGTTCCCTTCATCCACTGGAGGAGAAGTGTTTTGGTATGGACTTTACAAATGCATGCACACCACTTTTGAAAATTAATTTGCATCTTCCTTATGATATAATTTTAATGTCAATTGAAGACATAATGTCACAGATACGACCTTCCTCTCAGATGGAAGTAAGATGACACACTAACAGTTGGTAGCCTGAGAAAGGTGAGTCAAATTATTCTAAAGAGCAGCAATAGATGACGTGCTAATGAAACATGGAAAACAGCCCTGAATTGGTACTTGCACGTCTTTGCAATTTATTTTACTAAATCTCAATAAATATAGAAATATTCTTCATGATTTGTAAAAATTTTTTTCTTCTCAGATCTTTTCAAGTAACTGCAGGTAGAATTAAATTACCACATAAAAGTATTTAGTACTTATGCTTTTCTTGGTTGTTTTAAATGAGAAGGGCAAAAGGTAAAAAATCTCTAGAACACCGGGAGATCAGAACTGCTGCCATTTTATAGTTTTCTTTTCTGTAACTTTTTTTTTTTCATTATTATTATGTTATTCTTTTAAGATCTCCTTTTCTGGTCTAACCTGCTTCTTGCTAGAGTTGGAAAAGGCCCAGTTCACAGGTGAATGCTGCCCCAGCTGCTCCAAGTATCCTACTCTCTGCAGTAATCACTTAATGGATATTAAAATCCAGGACAGAATTTGATGGCTCCCAAGAGAATTATGTTCCTCAGCGCATGTAAAACCCCAGAAAACTGAACTTTTGCATTTGAATGTTGGTTGAAGTGTCAAACACAACTTTCCAAATTACTGCCAGAAACATGAGGATGTACTGCACTGTGGGATCGTAACCCTGACCTCAACATGCAGGCAAAGTTAGTTCTCAGTATTTTTCAGGCTTTTAAGAAAGGTCTGCTGAATCCAGCACAACTAATGCTTCATGTTAGATTTGTCTGCAAATTCTCCTGCTAACAGTTTTTTCTGGGACCTCTAATAGATATCCTCGGCCAAATGCTGTCATGCGATATTTGAAGCCTTGCCTAAGTCTTCACGTACTGCTTGAGTGAGGAGTAGTGTGGGGCTATTCGATGCTCTTGGGCTTTGCCTGGCCTCTTCATCCTCCCCCAGGGGAAGGAGCAGGAAGGGAAACTCCCTCACACTCATTTGTCTGCTTCCCACTTTCCAGTGGACTTGACAGCCTTTCACACAACAAAAAGGATGATTTGGGTTCAGAAAATGTATTGCAGTCCTGTCTTCCTGCAAGATATCATCACAATAAGGTAAATAGGAATTAATTGCTGCAAGTAAACAGAGACTGGATTTTGTCCTCTCTATTTGTCAAACATCAGCTCCTTAAAAGGAGCAGCACTGAGAGAGATGAAGGCTTCTAAGCCTGGTGATGGATATTTCCTTTTATTTTTGGTTTTGGCTCTGACTCCGTTGTGCACTGCAGGGTAAGACACCTCTGGGAGGCGGCTGTTGTTTTTCTGCCAATTCTCATTTCTCTTGCTTCCAAAGGTGGGAATTGGAAAAGCTTCCCTCAGCTTCCCTGTACTGAGGAACACCTTTTACACACACAGCATGGGGGTATGAGGCTCCACAATTGCTCTGCTGAACATCATTTATGCTCACCAGACATACATGTACAAACATGTATATACCCACGTATCTGTTCCCTCTCACTACGTAAGAAAAAATATTACAAGAGCATACTATTTTAAAAAAATTGCAACTTTCATTTTAATTCTTTTAGATTAATTGCCCTCTTCTTTAGAGAGTTTAAATTCTGACTTCAGTGGGACCTGCTGTCATGGTTTTTTTCTGTATGTGTCCAGTCTATTTTTCTACAACTGTTGGGGAATTCTGAGCTTTCATTTCTTAAATTTGTGTTATCTGTTTTTTCAGCATGATGACAGCTACTTCTTTTCTAGATATCTTTTAGTGCAGAAATGAAGGACAGAGAATCTTTTGCTTTATCCAGGCTGTGGATGTTGTGCACATATAATAATCCAACCCTCTTTTTCTACCAGCCACCCCTTCTCTCCACCCCCATCTCACACACTGAATTATTTTCACAGCAGCTGTTCTTGATAACACTTAAAAAGTGATTATATCTGTTGTCAGTTTGGGCAAATTATTAACATCAAAGCTACCAGCAGGGTTCTTGACATTAAATTTCAAGATTTCCACTAGCAAAGAAGGACAAGTCATAAGAGAGAAGAGTGGGTGGAGGGAAATGTGTGGAGCAGGGCTGGTTGGGGGGAACTATGACAATAAAATGAAAATTAATTGATAAGAAAATTTCAGCTTGTATTAGGGATGCTTTTTTTGTTTTCCGTCATGTTTCCATTACACAAATTGTCATTTCAGCAAGAAACACAGAGACAGGGGAAGACCCAGAGCCTAGCCTGTGCAGAGGGGCTAGGAAAATACCTTTCTAAACCTCTTTTTTCAACTTGTGCCTTAGCTGTTACAGTGAGCTCATACAGTCACCTCTTGTTTAACAACAGCTTGCTGTTATTATGGGTTATTCAGAAAAGAGTTTCATGACTGATTTCATGAAGCAAGAATTTATTGTATTCTAAGAGATGAATGATGAAGATGAATTGGGATGTGTCTAAATGAAATTAAAAATTATTACTTATACTAAATTTGGGTATGCCTGGCTGTACCACCAAATTTGCAGTTAACACTGTTAGGAATTAAAGGTATGTAACTGATAAAGATGGATGTCTCATTTTCTTGGTTCCAACTTGTGCCATTTAAAATAAATATTATAATAATTGATCTCTGAGAATGATGTGCATGTGCTAAACGATGCTTGATGTATGACACCAACTTCCTGATCCTGGCACTGATGGATGAGCTTATTCTTCCTATAATGGAAAGTTGGTCAAAGTTTCAATTACACCTCTCGCACCTTCACAGACAAAGCACAATGAAAATAAATTTGACACTATTCAGCTACTACCAACCTCACATTAGCATAGACCCAAAAAGAGATTTAATCTAAACTCTGTGAGAGTGAAATGGGCACCATTTGATATTAAGTCCTGAATATATTACTCTGTGGCATTAAATGTGAAATGAACACTTCTTTTTATTTCAGAGCATTTGTTGTTACATTACCTCCTCTGGAATCAATTGAACCATAAGTAGGATTCATGCAGAGTTATAAAGCACCCTGGGGAAGCCCACAGGAAAAAAAATCTACTGCAGAAAAGAAAAATTCCTTGCTTCCTCATCACAACTTGAGGAACAGAAACATAAACTCTACAGTATACAATTTTTTGGTACCAGGAAACACTACTAGGCAGGGTTTCACCTATTTTTCTCACCGCAGGTTGCTAATTATTGGTATATTTTCAGGGTAAGCTGAGAAGATGTCGTGTTTGTAGCAGTGGAATTTTCCCAACAGGAAAAAGTGGAATTTATGGAGGATTTTTTAAAATAGATCTATCCTTTTCCTTCCCTCCAGGAAGCAATGTAAAAAACGGAAATTCAGGGATTGCAACCAAGATGTGGAATTGAGTAAGGGTTTTTCCTAAATGACTTTAGAAACCAACTTCTGCAAGATATTTCATGGCTATTCCAGGTTTTTTTCATTTATATCTGTTGTAATTATGGGTACTTCCTTATCTTTATAGATGTCTAATTCTTTGGGGGATTTTTACAGGAGTTACAAATTTCAGGTAATTTGAGCTAGCCCTTCTCAAGAGATGTGTTTGAAGAAGTACTCTTTCCAGGCCTTTCACAGAGCTGGGCAGGAATTGGTGGAAGGAGGAAACTGAGTGTCAATAACCATCCCACATTGCACATTTTTTCAGAAATAAATGTCAGTTTGGGATGCAACATTTTTTTCATTAGTGTTTCTTGGGCAGGCATTTCTATTATGATGCCTGCAAGAGTTTCCCCTGATCAGTAAAGGTCAATATTACACTCTAATCTAATAGATAGAAATAAAAATTGTGAAGAGGTTGTTTCCTAAGGTTAATTTCCTCTCTACTCTCTTTTAGACCTGAAATACAAGATGAATACATTCCGTTTGAAGGATTTAAAATGCTTCCCTGGTCTGTATGAAGTAGCAATATCTCTTCTCAGACTTTCCTTTCTCTATACTGAATTCCTAATCAGGCTTAGGGAAATTAATAAGACCCCTCTGGACTTTTATTGAAGTTTCAGTTTGCATATACCAAGCCAAGGCCTCTTTTTCAACCTATGAATAATAATAATTTGTTGTTTTTCATTTAACAACATGAATCAAAGAGTCAGTTCATTTGTAATTGATGCAAAATACCTCTACAATTTTTCTCTAGTATTAAATCATACAAGGCTAATTTATATATTCAATTACACTCATAGTAGTAAAAAAATTGAATACAGCTCAGAAATCACATCTTCTCCCTAGCATGGCATAAGAATTCTTTATATACAGAGAAGCTATGGAGTTTATTTTGAGAAGTTGCTCACCAGACCCTAGATCTGACTACCCTTGAAAACAGGGTACTATTTCAGTCAGATGGTTCTTCAAAATGACTAAAAATAAGGTTCTAGAAGGCATGAGGATGAATTTGCCTTAGGAGGTCAACTCCCAAGAGTGGGTCTTTTTCTCAAGAGTACTGTTTCTTTCTGCCTAATTTAATGTATTTTACATTTCCAATGTGCTGCAAATTTACTATTTTAAAGAATATTTTTTGGGCCTGCATCTCTCAAAAGATAAAATATTCCAAAAGTAAAAACATATTTATTTGAAATATCCAGATCTTGGGTTCATGGTGTGATGCATTAAATGTTTTGTTCAGCTGTGTAACGGCTAAACAGTGTATGCATTTATGTCATATTTAGTAAATCTGTTTTTAGAAGAATTGGTAAACAATTGCAATCTGCTATTTTCAAATTATTTTCCAGGGAAAAAAAAATGGTCAGCTATAGATATAGTTAGAACATTTTCAAGTAATTTTTTTTAGAAGTGACTAATTTTAATCTTGGTAGTTAGTATTCAGAAAAATAACACTACAACAGATGTTAATATCCAGAAAAGAGAAAGCATTGATGTCCATTGAAGTGAAATTCACATCAGATCCTGCATTTAAAAACACAAGTAAAATCCTGGAGCAAGCAATTTTTATGAAGACTATGAAATCTGTCTGATGGAATCAATAATTTAAGTTTTATGGTATCTGACATTTCTATAAAAAAATAACCTATCTAATGCAAAAGAAATGTAGTGTATACAAGAAATGAACCTGCTGAAATATAATTGAGACTTTCACAAAGAGTAATATCTAATGGAAATCTGCTTAACAGTCATACAACTTCAAAATGAGCTGAAGGGGGCATGGAATTACTCACGTTAAGGAAATATTTGTCACCTCAAGAATATTTTAGCAAAGACAAAAATCCAATACGAATGAACATTTGACCTTTTAATATACTAAATTATTCCTTGACAGTTGCATTTCAGTGTGGTCCTCTAACCACAGTGCAGCAGTAAAGCACAGTTCTCTGTTTGGCACTCACATGAAGGATGAAGGAGCTAAGTATTAGAAAACATATTTGGTGAGGTAGTGTTTATAGACATTGTATAAGCAGATGGAAAAATTTCCATGTTTGGCTCTATAACTACAGGCCCAGACGGTAGCAAGATGCTTTACTCTTAAACCATATAGAATATCAGGGGGCATTAATCAAAGTGGCAATATACAGGAAACAAAGAACATAATCTTCTGATAAAGAATGAATAAAACCTCGAACAAAAGCCAGCAAGAGCCCTAGCATAAGCCCTGCTTCTAAATCTAATAATAATGGGATTTAACAGCCAAAAATACCCAGTCTCTCAAGCCATACAGGCTTCCTACGTGTGGACTAACATGTAGGACAACAGAGTTGTTTAGAGGAAAAAGAAAACAGGCGAGTGAATTAGTGTCTCCCATGCAATGAGATTTCCCTGTGAAATACGTGTCTGTCTGTCCCTGCACATGTACATGGGGGGCATGTGTAGCCTGACCCTGCAGCATCGGTGTTAGACATTATGCAAGCAGCTGTCAGAAGCTGAACTGGAACTTACAGGAGGGCCTTACAACTTAAGTTTGTAAAACATTATTCTATATACAGATACCTTGAGATGAGGAAGTGCTGTTTTCACAACTTGCAAGACAAAGACATGAAATATCGAAGTTGTGTCTAAAAAATGTAGGCTTAAGTGGCTTAAATGCTAAACTTTGCCAAGGAATTTGAAATCAAGCTTAGGACGGTGACCAAAGTACAGGACCCTGACTACAGAACCTATTTTATGATTAGCATTGCCCCAGGAAGATGATGTATACAGCCAGTTATTGTGGAAAAAACAGAGCATGCCATGCCATGCCATGCCATATTATTTCTTCGTTTCTAAGCTTTCCTTATCTCAATCATTTGTTTTACTCTGCCATGTTAAATGAAGGGATTATGCAGTTTGGGTCCTTTATTTTCCTCTGGAAGTCAGAGAAGGGAGAATGATTTTGTTTCTAGAAAGATGGTAGTGAAAAAAAANTAAATGCAAGGAGCTCAGATGGACTGAAATTTTTTTCTACCTTGTAAAATATTTATCTGAAACTTCAAAGTTATTTGCTAACACTCTCATTCGAATTGACTGAGCTAATTGGCTTAATAAGAGAATCACCTTAATCCGATATGGCACGCACAGAATCAGAAGTTTTTAATGAAGTCCAGCAAAAAAAGGCCAGATATTTTCCCCTGAAATTGTCTGAGAACCTAACAGCAGCTCAGAAAAACCCAACAGAACAGCAACAAAAACTTCAAGTAAGTTCTTCTCATATAAAATTGTTTTCAATCTCAGTAGTACCAGAATAAAAAAAGTAATATTATTCTTACTAGACTTTTTTACAGCACAGAAAATAAATATTAATGCTTTAGATTTTTTTTACTTTACTTTTAAACCTATATTAAATAATAAATAATACTTTTCTTTAAAATTAACAATAATAAATTACAGAAGTAGAAATAAATTTTCTGCAACCCATGCAAATAAAACAAAAAAAAGGTTTCTCCAAAATTATAAATGAGTTAATGTCTTGCCTGTGTACACAAATAACTAAAAGGGAATAGATGAACAAAAAACCCATGAAAAGTTCCTCCAGTTAAAAAAATGAATACTGAAAAATAAGTATAGGAATAGTTTAGTACAATATAGAAATAATCTGTCTTGTTGGCTACTTGTGTTTTAGGTAAACTCTTATGTTTGGGGNCTCAAAGGATGGGCAGGTAAAGTCTTCCTCTTATTTAAGGACAGAGAGAGCTTTACATTTATAGAAAGAGGGTCACTTTTCTGACTGTAATTCTCCTTTGTCATGTGCAGGAAGCTCTGAAAGAGGTGTAATCCACTGAGGGAAAGGTCATAACATCAAATCAGTGTGCAATGGTCAAATATCCATTATGTGGTGGCTGGTCTCATGGGACACATACTACCCAGCTACCAGTTGCTTATTTTGCAGCAGAGCACTCCACTGGGATTTGCCAAACCAGTGAGGCGAATGGCTGACACCTGCGAGCCACAGCGTGCACTGAAACTCAGTCTGCTGTGATTTACAGGGTCACCATAAATCTCACTGTCACAGAAAGGTAAAACTCTCCGTGATTTAAAAAGCTTGAGATAGACAGGGGAAACTTCTCAGGCATAATCCTCTTCTGCTGGAACAATACGTCCCAAGATCTAACTCATTCAGACACAAACGCAAGCCTTGATCATCACCTTTTCCGTGCTTTCAGTGTCATTGGCATTGTTACCTATTTTGATCTTGTAGCTATTTGGTTCTTCAAAGATGCCAAAATAACCGCAACCCCTGACTTATAAACTATAGCTTTTGACAAGCATGGACTCTAACTAATCTCTTTACTATAATTTTTCAAGCAGCAAATTATGAACCCAAATGAGCCATACAGTCAGTGCCATGGTGAATTTCCTAAAATATTCCATCCTACCAGCAGTGTATACATGTCCAAAGCTCTTTTTCTTGCAAGAAGGTTCCTATGTACCAAAACAGTCTGGACTGTCTTGATTGACAACATGATAATATTGAATGGGGAAAAAAAAAAAAGAAAGAGAAGATTTGCAGAGATCCATCACTTAGAAGATTTTATAGCTTTGGATATGCTGACACTGAATTATAATGCAGGGTAATCCTTTCAAAATGACAGAATGTCTCACTGCCAGGAAAAAATGGCTGAATGAATATGAAAAGTCAATGGTGACAACAGTCTCCTTAATGAATACGTGCTGCCAGGTGGCAAATGTGACTTTAAAAAAAAAAGGAGGATCCAGGTATTTACAGAAACATTACTACACCCAAAGATATTTTGGACATAAGATTACAGTCAATACCTCTTTGGGGCAAAATGAAGCTAAAATTTTTAGAGCCTTAAATAAGGGTTGGAAGCCACAACTCTACACAGAAAAAAAAGTTTCTCAGACTTTCTGGTACTGCATATCACATATCAAACACACACGTAAGGGAATGAATCTGGGAGAGAAAGACTGTGTGAAACTATTTAGACTATTTAAATGTTTGCTACGACTGAAACAAATAAGATGCAGAAGATGATGGAACAACTATGTCCAAGGTGTTCGACACTCACTGTAGTTTGTAGCGATCTCTCTAATGTGGAGTGATACCATAGGCCCAAGTATTACCCAGATTTCATCCTGTGGTGTGGTGCAGGGCTACAAAACCAGTTCCAGTATATAATCTTTATAAGGGATAACAAATAAAAACTAGCATGGTTCTTCTAGCCCCATTATGAGTGTGCAACTTGTTTTTTGGATCCTTCCCTACTTCAATGCTGTCAGTTTGAACTTTGCTCCACCTTTTTTTGATGTGCTGAATGCTTAATAAACCCAGTTATTACATGGCAGACTTAAGAATCTCCTTAATGCTCTCCCCTGCATTCTCCAAGTTGATAAAAAAACTCCAGCTGATTTCTCTATGCTGATAATCAATTAATTTAGGGACATTTTCATTAAAGATATCACCAGAATATAAAATAGTTCTTGGCAGTCAGAAATACAGAATTTTGTCAACTCATTTCTTCTTTTCTCCTTGGTTGTGTCTTTTAATTCTCTGTGACTGCGGGCTGATTGATTTCTTCTTCACTGCTGGTCATAATTGTGGAGCTGCTTGTAGAAATATCTGATTATGTTTGAATGCCTTGCAGTTTGCTCCAGAAAAACTTGATGAATGTGGCCTGATCTCCCAAAAATGTTTGCTTAATAGCAGCCAATGATAAGCATGATATAATTTTCTAGATTTCAGGTACTGAGGATACCATGAGAAGATGACACTGGGCACTGTAGGCTTAGACAATAAATAGATATTAGATAAGTTGGACATATTTACAGTATTTCAGAGGAGAAAAAATATCCCTTGGCAGGGTTATTTGTAGGTTTAGTTAAAAAAAAAAAATCACTGAAGTTTCTAATTCTTGATCCTTTCTTTACTAATCCCAGATCATAGCCATATTGGGGAAAAAATATTTACTCATTTATAATCTATTTCTTGGAATGCAGGATGCTAACCTCAGGGAAAATTGCAGGCAAGACAAAATAATCCAAGGTATTCCTGGAGTCTATGAACTAATGATTGGGGTGTCCTATAGAATTATGTCTCTTTGAGATGCCTAAGATATGAGACTTGTTTGAAGGTTTTGTTGTGATTCTGGCACTTGTAAGTGTGCTTTGGCTCTATAGGACACCAACAGAGTTTCTCTTTTATTCCTGTCTATTTTTGTACATTTTATAATATCATTAATTATCTTTACAGTGAATTCTGCTTGTTCCAATTTTTTCAGAATTGAGAAGACATGTGACACATGAATAGCCAGTTATAATCATGTATACTGTTTATCCAAAGGAATTTAGGCTAAAAAGCAAAAGGATTAAAAATAATGGGGAATATTTGGCAAAGACAGTGCATGGAGACTGAATGGAATTACATGCCTTTGAGTAGGAGGAAATTTGTACTACCCACACATATTTGGCTTCTGATAGCTATGTGATCAGTTTAGCCTGTACATCTGGATACGTCTTTCAGATGTTCAACCTCATTAAAAGCTTCTCTTTAAATGAAGACTTGCTTTTCCTGTTGCATTATCTTTCCAGTAATAGAATTAGAATTAGAGGAGCAGCCTCCATTATTCCCAGCTGCCTTTTGCAGACTTTATCCCTGCAAGGTATTCTTCTGTTTCCTAATTTTATTTGCAAAGAGCTTGACTGATAGGACCTCCAGAATTTCCTTGGAGAACGCATCACACGGCCTAAATGATTACATTCTAAAGCATACCAAGGAACTTTTTCCCTTCTGTTCTGATACAAATTAGTCCTTCATGAATTTAATAAAACTAAAATTGCCCAAGGTTTTTAGGAAGAATTCTGAACCCGCTTTTCATGAGGTGATGAGATCCTTTCTGCACAGTTTGTAAGAAAACAGAAATGAAGAGGCCTAATTTCTATCTCTGTATTAGAAGTGGCTACTCTCTATCGTAGTTCCAGAAGAAATCAATAATATATTTTTGATTGGTAATTATATTTTTTTCCCATGCTAAATGTTTTCTCAGAAAAAGATAAACTCTCAGGAAAGGAGTGTTTGGGTGTAATGCACTTGGAATAAAACACAACCATTATTTTAACTGTCTGGTGGCTGCAGAATGGGAAGCCACAAATACTCCCCATAATGCTGACTCTCAGTGTTTATGACCCAAGAATTTCCAGGAAGGTGAGAAATCATGAGAAAAATTCTTCCAAAACAAAACTCCCTGACGCTCTGGGAATCTCCCTTTCACTGAGTCATCTGGAATTTAAGACATGGATGGGAATCACAGCCCACAGACTCCTAGAGCTGTATAACAGATCTATTCACTAGTGAAGAACAAGACACTAGAAAACTTTGTGACCTTTGACTATGATTGAAATCTCATTTCATTGTTTTCCAAATGAAGATTTAATTTAATTAACAGAGGTTTAGGTTTAAACTTTCTTACAAAACCAACCCAACCCCTCCAAAACAAACACCCCTCCCTAAAAAAACTCAAAACAAACCCCAACCAAAAAGCCCCCCAAAACAAACCAAAAAAATCCAACAAAGAAAACCTTTTCCTCTTAATTATTATTTTTTAAAAGCCACTTTGAAAAAAAAAATCTTGGGAAATAGAAGCTATACCTTCTGATTAGTTCTTTGGAATCCAAGTAGTAGAACAAGTAGAAACTCATAAGAAACTTTGATCTAATTTTGAGATTAGAATATTGGCTAAAATTGAAATAAATTTATTTCAAATACCTCCATAGTTCTACATTCTGACCCCACAGCAAAAGTACTCATGCACTCATGAGACTTGCATTGCTTTTTAAAAAAGGAAATATTTAAAAATTGTGGGAAGGTCTTTCCAGTTAATATTTCCTTTTCGGTTTTGCAAAGTTAATAAGTTTACAGAACAGCATTTCAGAAAAGTATTTTAACGTATTTAGCCTTTTGAAACTCATTCTTCACGATTGCAGATTTCATTTCACAAGGATATAATGATCTGCAGAGTCCAGTATCTGTTTCCTTAATAGATTCTTTTCCTCTTTACGCAGGTAAGTATTTGCTTTTCAGTTTGTTCAGCTAAGGCCCAGCTGTTGACTAAGTCACCCACTCCCTTTTGAATGTGACTCTGTCTCCTGGCCCTTACCTGCAGCTGTGATGGAAAGATTTTAACTCCTGAAATGTGTGGTAGGGGCATGATAGCCATTAAGGAAAAAAAACATGCAAGCTTGACAGAAGTCCTTTTGTATGTCCTTGGCAAATATTTGCAGAAAATGATATCACTTTATTTGTACACTACTCTCAGCTGTGTTAGGAGAGAGGTTTTATCTGTCAATTGAACTTAAACAAGCTTATTACAAGCCTTGTAATGCAGAGCCTAGTAAAACAAATACAGATTTCCCTATATCACATTAAACAGTTAATTAAAAAATAAATATAATCGTTAGCTGTGAATCCATACTTATCCTGCCAAAACTGCTCAAAATACAACTTCATTTGTGTTGGTGTCTTTGCAGTTTCTCAAGACCTCTGTAACACACACCCCTAAATATTCTACTTGGGTGCCAAATAATACTGCCTTTTGAAAGGTGGGAATGACACTACCACACTTAAGGGAGACTTTTGAGGGAACTGACAGGTAAGAGTTGGGTGTTCACTCCACACAGCAACTAACATAACCCAGGAATAGACAGTTTATTCTAGACGCCTTTTGCTTACACGTTAGTACATTTGTTTCATTGGAAGATTGATTTTTGCTGTTCTTTTGGATATCAAAACATTTGGTTCTGCAGGCTCCCTGAATTACTCTAATAACTTCAAAAATAATAGAATAATTTTGTCTCACCATCTTTGACTGCTTTTAGTGGAGACCATAAATTTTAAAAAACCTTTCTTAATAGGCCTACAGAATTGATCGAACCAGATTATGACAACATCAGATTTATTTCAGAAATAACTGAAAGATATTACCTAGACAGACATTGTGTTACTGACAGTCTTCTCTTCCTCTTCTTTAATTCCCAAAAGAATTCATATATTATTTTCAAGATAGCAAAAACGAACAAATTTAAGTTACAGGAGAGTTTATATACTTTAAAGGACTTATATTTTTAGTTTAGCTAGAGCTATATTTGAATAAAGATCAAGACTTCAGCTCTGAGGCAAGATTTTTGCTGACTTTGGGAATATCCTGAACTTCCAGGATGTAATATTCTGCAGGTTTAGAGAGAAATAAGAAACGATTCAGTAACTAGCCAGCAAAGTCAAGAACAAAAGTAATTCCAAATGTTTTCAGAAAATAAATCCTCTCATATACTCTCATAACCCAATATCAAACAATGTATTCCTGATTCAATTTAAATACTACTGACTTTCAAAATGCCCCTGGAAGTAGTTTGTAACCACATCTCATTCTCTCAGATATCCCTTTTGTGGTGCCAAACTAATCCTTACTCTGACCAAGCAATAAATAACATGATTATTGTGTTCAAATGTTTTCAGTGATGATGTAAATCTAAAAAGAATGTGGAGCTTGAATTTCCCGTTTACAGTAACTAGTTGCTATATTCAGAAACAGCTCTGCTGATGGCTTAGGCCTTTTAATGTGTTCCCAAAGCTTGTTGGAAAGAGTTATTTAAAAGGCTCCCAACTGTATATAATTGTGCTGAGCTAGTTTCAGCTTGTTGTCATAACTTCCTCCTAAAGACAAAAAAATAACTCAGAGAGTTCCCAATTGAGCCATAAGACTCAGGAATCCTGAACTGCAATTTCTGCTGGAGGATCCTCATGTAAAAATGCCAAGTTCAGACTGGACACAGAGAAACTTTTTCTTTTCTTTTTGTGAGAGTGACTTGCAGAAAAGCTTAGCAAATGACTCTCTGAGAGGAAAACTCAGGAGTAGTGAACTGTGCTGGGCCTCTCCTGTGCACCTGCTTAGGCAGTTTGGTGGTAACGTAGGTGTGATCTAAGAGCTGCTTCCCAGATCAGCACATGATTCGCCATGACACTTTGCTCTCTGCTCTGGAGCTCCTCTGTTCTCACATCTTATGTGTCCCAACAGAATGTCCTCAGCAGGCTGAGGCCTCAATACTGAGCTGGCTGAGTTATGTAGGGTGTTGGTTTGTATCCACGGAAGATTTTCACTGGGGGAAGATTATATATGTAGCCAAAGAGAGAACAGAGCTGACCTCCCCTCCAAACAGCAGCACTACACAGCTTTGTCTTTTAGAGGCAACACGATGTCCTGCTTCACCTTCCTCCACTTCTTTCTGACTGAGCAAACATCAATAGCTAAGCAACCATCCACATCAGAGCTTGGGTCAGTGCTCTCCAAACTCAGTACAGCTGGGATAGCATCAAAAGCACTGCTCGCTAGCATGTTGTGAGCTTGGGAAAGGTCAGAGCCAGCCCTGTAGGAGTTTGTAACCTCATTTTGGGAAAATGTCGTCAATTGGCATAGTCAGTGTAGGTTCCTCAGAGTATGCTACCTGCTGAAATCTTAAATTGTCTCCAACTCAGTTCAAATTGCAATTTTAAAAACTTTATAAATTGTCTAACCTTTGATTATTTTCCACAGGGACAACAAAATGTGTACTCTTGACCCCAAAACACCTTCAAATTTTGTTTTCTAAAACCCATGAGGGAACATGAAAGTACTTATATTTTAAGATAAGCAGAAGGCTGAATTAACATCATTAATTCCTCTCTAAGAGGTAATAAAGCATTTGAGCATATTTTCACTGAACAGGTAAAAATGCTCTGATTTTGTGACAGAAAATGTGTAAGAATTATTAACCCACCTATATAAAATTTCTAAGGCTACGAGCAACTGAAAATAAACCCTCCTATTATAAAATACGTGACAGCTCCAATAATAGGTAGTGTTATCAGCTCTACCTGCAGTAATGCATGTTATATGCAAGTAGAAAAGATATATTTACTTACCCCAGTGAAACCAGGAGGGATTTTCAATACCTCCCATTACCATAGCGAATTGTTTTCTCAAAAGTGTCATTTCATTAGAGAAAGTAGTAGGAAACAATTTAAAGATTACTGTAATAGTACCCCCCATAATATTACTTACTGGCACCATACAATAGATTATACATTATTAAAATGTACTTCATTCTCCATCTGGATGTGAGCTGTATGTGCTGCAAGCATTGCTCTCATGCAGGACTGGCAGGAGGACTCTAATACAGTAGGAGGTGACCCAAAAAAGGATACCAAGTCTATTAATAAGCTCTTTCATTGTTATCATGGTCTGTACCTTTCCCAGTTGCTATTTTCACAGTGGAAATGTGTCAACAATGTTGCATCATGAAAGATTCTCCCAGAGAAAGCTTTTGGAGTGGTGAGCTCTGCTGGCTGCTTATGGGAGTTCATAAAAAATATCTGAGTCCACTCCAAATTGAAAATGTGTTTTTCATATGAGCTGGGATAATGAGACATAGCAAGACTGAATCTCTCAGTAGGAATGGGGAAAAAAAGAGGCATGAAAGAGGCATCAATTTCAGACCACAAAAATAATTCAGAATATTCTATTGGAGATTACATCTTTGTGTCAAACTGTGGATGAGGTGGCCATGTCTTCTAAATTATGGGCATTGCACGGAAACAATGGCTTCATTTATTGGTCTGCTGTATGTGTGCTTACAGTGCTTGTAATTGAGGATGATTATGGTTAATGACTCTAGTAATATATATTTTCAAACCAGCAGGACAGTGCAATTTGTATCAAATCTATTCAGTATCTCTTCAGGCGTTTTGCCGAATTTAGTCTTAACCCAGTACTTGCTGTAGAGGAAACCTCTGGAAGCTTCACAGCTGGCTGAAACAGAAAATTTCATGGTACTTTCACAGTGCACTCAAAAAAAGAAAAAGGGAAAAAAAAAAAAAAAAAAAAAGCAAGCTTCCACAGGCTTAATCTCATCTGGATGGCTTGTAGCCTGTCATACTTTAATATGACAGGGCCAAGATCTCTAGTACAGGAAACAGTTGTGCGTAAGATGCAGAAAAACCCCAAAACATCTGTCTGTGAACAGTTGATGACATTTTCACAAGCAAAATTAAGAGTTTCTGGAGAATGGATTCACGTTTCTTATATTTTTGGAATAAGGAACCAAAGGCAATAGGTATTCTGTTCAAGAGGCAGAACTAACTTGCCAGGGTATTTTATTGGATGTCTTTAAGCAAAAAGATTTCCGTTTAAGTACTGACACAGTATACAGGCAACTCTAGAATATCTTGGCTGTGGGTAACAGAGGAAGAACAGAGAAATTAGAGACACATTTAAGAAGTTAAAAACAAGGAAGGCTGAAAAAGGATTTGAAGTTAACCAAAAACTTAACTGCTCTTTAACTTCAGGATTATATTCCTATCTTTTCCAGCTACTGCAGATGTAATTATTTTGTCTATATATTTTGTTTCCTTGCCTTTTTTTTTTTTTTTTTTTTTAATTTAACTTGGTGGTGCCAGTCAATATTTTCATGTACGATGAAGCTGATGACTCTCTCAGCTTGACCAATTTGATCTGACACAGTATCTATTATTGTTCAGATGCTGGCTTTAATTCTGAAAGGTTGAGTATTTTCTTAGACTTACTGAATTGCTTATTGATTTCACAATTACCTGATATTTGTGATTGCCCAAGTTTTCTTGTGCTCTGTGTTGTTATGACCAGTAGCTGTCAATTGTGGTCTTTTGTAATAGGTCTTGTATCAGCATGTGGCTCAAACAGTGAGATTTTCAAGGCTTTTAGGTATGAAGAAGCAAGCATGAAAATACTTTTAACTTGTAGCACTTTCATAAGTCTTCAAAGGATTTCAGGCTTCAAGGATCTCTAGATTTCAAGACAGAACAGTGCATATTTACCTAATACTTTCTCTCTCTATGGGAATTGCAATTTCTCTTCTTACCTGGATCCCACCGTGAGACTCTGGGGGAAGACTTTGGGGAGCCACCCTCCGCCTCATGTCAACTGTACCTCACTTCTACCACTTCTACCACAATTCACTGTCGGCAATTGTCCTGACATTTCATGCCTAGGGGAAAAAAGGCAAGCTGCTCCCAGAAGTCTGTAATTTTATTTCAAATTTCAGTGAGCAGAATAGTCACAGGAATCTTTCTTTCTACAGAAATTTCAAGATGTCTGTAAAAGGAAAGAAAATTCTAAACCTTGGAATAAAATGAGAAACCTATTACCATGGGAGTGCATAGCATAAACATAAGCATCTGATGTAGGTCTTTCACAAACAACATGCTGCCTTGTCAAAGGGAGATGAATAAAATCTCTCAAAGACTCTAAACTCCTCATGCATTTTCATAGTTGCAGCTGTAGCTTTCAAGGGTTCCATTTCAAAAGCGAAACAAGTCAGAACAGCTTACATACAAAAATATACAATGATCCTACAGCCCAGGAGGAGCTCTGATTTTGAGAAATGCTGTTGTATTCATGCACTAGATACCAGTGTAAGTAGCTGCATTTCTTATCTGGGAAAAAAATCCCTGGCATTTCTAGTCCAAATAAAAGGTTATGCTGTTATTACAAAGTATTAGTAGGGTTTGAGGAGAAAGATGGACATTTGCTCTTACAGGTCAGAGGCCGTAACTGGCAGGGACTAGTAGGTGTAAGCTATCGGACTGGAACTAGAGACAGTGAATTAATACCTCTCCACTTATTTCAGAAAATCTAGGAAAATTCAATGAAATTATGCTGATACATTTTAGGTGTATTTTAGACACCTATATTTAAAAAGGGGTATCTATTACATTTATAAATTGCCAATAAAATGTGACTCACACTAGGACTGTTTTATAGAAACTCATGCTGCAACAAACTAAATGCAGAAGATGCATCAAGCAATTGGACAGATGAACTCAGCAAAATTTCGAAGTGTTGGGCAGACCACATGTTGCAAGATTAGCAAATCAACCCTGCTGATACTTCTTCAAGAACTGAAACACACAAAGATTTCTTCTTAGGAGCAGTTCTTTACTACAAGGATAGTGAAATACTGAAATAGGTTGCCCACAGAGGCTGTGAATTCGTCATCCCTGGGGGTGTTCAAGACCAGACTGGATGGGATTCTGGTCTAGTGGAAGATTCCCTGTCCATGCCAGGGGGGTGGAGCTAGATGACCTTTAAGGTCTCTTTCAACCGAAGCTATTCTATGACTCTGTGATTCTAAGATGTAATACCACAATACTACAAGTATTCTGGGTACCTGTTAATTTCTTCTTCTTGCAAAACTTTTCAACTTGATGAATACAAGCAAACACAGCCAGATAAATTTGCTAAACTAAAATCTGTTACTTTTTCTTTACAAATGCCAAAGCTGATGGACTCAAGGCTAGTGATAGTGGGTGCACTTTGCCTCTCATGATGTGTCAAAACTTTTGCTTTGAAAAAGAAGTGATGACGCCTAAAAACTACTGACTGGTTTGCATCACAGAAATTGAAATTCTGCTGTAGAGACTTGTTCACAGGTCACTACATCACTAAACTGCAGCCCTTTCAGAAGTTTTCCAAATAGAATCAAGATCAACATATTTCTTATCTTAGACGAAACTTAAAATCCTTCATTTCTAGCCACTTGAACAAGAAAATCGGAAAGATTAGTATCCCAACATATTGCAGGGAAAACAGACAAATGATAAATAAATTGTTACAATGCTTTCCATTAAATATAATGTGAAGAATCAACACACTACTTAGTAAGATAAAACACACAAAACATCTGATAATGTCCTTTCACGATTCCAGACAACTTCCTTCACTAACTTTTGAGGCCTTGAGTAATTCCAATCATTTACGAGTGAGTAATTTCACAGAGCGACCATTTCAATCTTCCTTCAAGTTATGAAAAGTATCTACTCAGCAACTCTTCAGTTCTGCGGTGTTGACACACTGCTGGCAGTAGAAACATTTGCTGACTTTTTGATTTTGTAAATGTGATGTGTGAGGGTGTATAAACTTCTTTGAGAAACAAAGGTTCTTCTTTCTATTTCTGGAACTTCAGCAAAAAAGAACGTTGTAGGTTACATTATTGTTTTCATAATTTTCCACATATCAACAAATGACATGTAATACAAAATCAGGTTACTTGATGCTTTATTCTAATTCTGTGCTCAAGCAAAGCATCATTTTATGCTTCAAAATAAACAATCTTTGATTTACCTTCATACAGTAACTTCTCTTAGTAAAATCAGTTGTAAATTGTGATTCACACCCATTAAAAGCAGTTATTGCAGAACAAGATTTATGCAACTCTACAGATGAGCAAGAAAAAGGAATGATTTACTCTGGTAGGTGGGATATTCAGAACTTTCAGCAATGTCTTTTTAGAGTTATTTTTTATTAGGGTAAATATTAGGAGAGTTATTTATTATCTAATGTAAATGCTGTTTTCCTTTCTTGTTCATGATGTAATAATCTGAAAACAGATTATTGACTAAGTTTCATTCTGCAAGCCAGTATATACTTACCCATGGTGGCCTTCTAACTTACCAAATATGCTTTGATTTGGCTTTTGGGATTTAATTGAAATTTTCATCTTCGAAAGGGCCAGCCTTTTGCGATTTTGTGCAGTGTTAGCAGAGCTAGGGTTTTATAACTGCTGGAACTGGACTGAGTATATTAAAAGCAATTTCAGGCCATTAGACAGGATAATGATCTCAGTAAAGGGACTAAGAGCAAGATGAGACTTTGGATTTTGCAGCTTTAAAAATGCAAGATCATCCACTAGTGGTTGTTTTGAATAGGATTTAATTTCTGATTTTTCATGTAGCAGCATTTGAATTCCAAGGATATTAATCTAATGTGCTTCAGCTTCTAGCCTTTAACTAGGATTTATCATGGTCATGTGTTCATCATAAGTACATTAGGGATCATTAAATAACTGAGGTAAGTCAGAGAACAGATTCAAGAATGAACTAAATAAAAATTATGTGATTTAGAGAGGTGATGTCTAATTTCTACACATTCGAAAAAAAACAAAAAAATTTTGGCATGTTTCAAATTTTTAATCATTCCTTTGAAGTTATAAACCTTCAAAGTTTTTTTCACTTGGGTTCTGCAGAATATTGGTTTCTAAGGAATTTTATTAGGAGGACTCTCAGACTCTGAGGCAGTTGTGCTGCTATTAAAGAAGTTACATGGTGATTTATGGAGAGTCAGCATTTCCTCCTCCATGAAGAGAAAAGCTTTTGGGAAGAAGACATTCCTTGGGTGTTCTGTGTTCTTATGAGCAGGAGAAAGCAACCACATTACAATAATCTCATTAAATATAGAATAAGACTAAACACATTTTCCTATTAGCATGTTATTCTCTTTTCTTCCAAAGCCAGCCGGTAACCTTTCATTGCCTGACATCTACTACAGGGCAAACTGTAGAGATTTGCTCTCTAATTGACACTGAATCCCAAGCTCTGTGTATTCTGTGTGTTCTTTCAGTAGGTAAGGATCAGAGGAGAAGATAGTTTCCTGATACCACAAGCTGCTTTGTGAAAGTGACTGTTAGTAGAAGTTCTAATTGTAATCTGTGCTGAAGACAATCATGTCGTAAATGCAAATTGCAATAATTTCTGCTCTTTTTTTTTTCCCCCCATTCCTAAATACATAAACATTTTGCTCTCTTTGCAGTTGTTGTGGCAAATCTTTTGCGTGTTAGACATTCTTTTGTAAGAACTTGACTAGAATTGACAATGAAATTTCTAGTTTACACAGGACTTGAGCTGGATGAAAGGTGTAACATTCTGTAAAATTGTCTAAATATATGTATGTGCTTATTTATGTGTGTATGCATATATTGAAATGCATTACAGGTTCCTGGCTACAAAGTATTTTTTCGGGGGACTAGCCTACAACTTTCTATAAACTTTTTTCAAACATTGGAAAAACACACAGTAAATTGAAAAAACAACTAAAGACAGGAAGCAACTGATGTAGAAATAATTTGAATTATTTATTGCTTTTCTGCCCACAACTTATTCTTTTCCTTTTTGTCTATTCTTTGAGTAAAAAAATCATCAGGATGCTATAAAAATTCCTCTTAAATATAAAATATCCTATCAAAAAAAAAAAAAGTAATAGAAACTGTTATTGTTTGCTATACATTGACATGGATTTTTTAAGCAAGTAACAGAAGAATGATTAGGAGATGTTTGGGCTCTGGCAATCTACTGCTGATGCAGAGCTCTTGTAGTGCCATTGATCACCAGGTCCTCAGAAGTCCTGAGAGCAAGGATAAAACAAGGCAGGTCTCATCTTCAATCTACTGGTCTTTGCACTATGCAAGTTATTCAGTAATAAGCCTAAAAGAGCCTAACAAAAGGTAGTGTCTATTTTTCCATCTGTAATGTAAGAATCAGGAAATGAAGACATGAGTCTGATTATCCTACCTGGAATATCCTACCTTTAAGGCAGCATTGGTTTGTCCCATCCAAAGGAGGATGAGACATGAACAGAAATAAATCCTTTTGTTCTTCTCTCACCTGTCAATTTCTATACCATCAGATGAAGGCCACTTGAATTTTGGGGTAATCAGAAAACAAAAAGAGTTAGCCGAATTTAACGTGATTAAACACATGCACAGACATTACAGAAGTATTCTACATCAGCCTAGCAGCTGATCTTTGCCTCCTTGTGCCTCTGAAAGGTGTGTAAAACAGACAGTGACAGAATGCTGTAGATGTTGTGAGTCGTCCGTTCTGATGGGGTTTGGGCTTGCATCAGTCATTGCTTTCCATGTCCTCTACCTCTACCTACATCCTGAATCCCTGGAGTCATCTCAAGGCTACTTACGTTCCTATGACGTGAGCAGGACACAAGTTTTTAGGTACATGTTGGTCAGTCTTATGCTGCTACTTGCCTATTGTAGGACATACAAATATGTCCATTAAGACAGAAAAGTGCTGAAGCTCGTTTTCTTACTTTCTTTTTTTTTTTTTGCTTTACTTAAAATATTTATGCCAGCATAAACATACTAAAGATTTGTGAAACTGTTGTCAAGGTTCTGGTTTATTAATTTCTGTTTTCTGAGAAACAAAGATAATTTTTTGGCATTTTTTTCCTTAAAAAATAGCAGCTTTGGTGATTTTTTTTTCCATTTCTTTATTAAGAACTAGTCCTTAATTAAAAATTATCAAACAATCACTGAATATTATTTTTTCCCTGTAAAGTTTCTGGGTTTCAGTAAGTGATTTTTTTTCTCTCTAAAACAGTGTGAGTGACACTGGAAGAAGGTATTAAACTATTTTATGGACTGAAAATGTATACATTGCAAGTCAATTGAAAAAAGTCAAGGATTTTTAATTATTCCTTATGACTGAACTTTCACTTTTTGGATCAGTTCCACTGCTGTTTGGTTTTCCAGGTGGTTTTGGCAAAGATATAGAGACATTTTTCAGTGGAGAAGGCTGTTATATTAAAAAAAAACCAAAAAAATTACAATCCCTTTGGTCATAAAAAGAAAAAGGTGATTAAGATGATAAAATTATCACTACTTCTCAAATTAATTTATGGGAAAAAAATAGGGATGAAAGTTTTAAGCTATGTACAGGAATTAATATCCATCATCACCTACACTCTAAAAATTATTCAGTTTAACTTACAGTGAAAAAGAGTTATATGAAAGTCAATGGTTTTGCTCTTCTCTAGGCTTTTGAAAACAAGTATAGTGCAATTCCTTCATAATATATTTTTAATGAGCAATTTGACCATTAGAAGATTTTATTTGTCTGTTCAATTGCTGTTGTCTCCATAACCCACTGTTACTGCTTGAAAGCATAATGACAATGTAATCTATGAAAACTTGCCTGCATGAAAAGAAACCAGGAATCATACTCACAGTAATATGGTGGTCTGTTGCAATATGTTTTTTATGAATCCCATGTATTTCTTCTTTCTGTTTCCCATTTAAAATTTTAGTATTATGTATTACTGATGTTATCAGTTCCTTGGGAGGGAGGTTGTATTTTGTTGTATCTTTACACAGTAGGAAGCACAACAGGCTATTTGTCTAAGGCTCCCAGACACAATAGTAGTGGGAAATAATACTTGTCATTGCCTGCTGTCCCACTGAAATACAAGGCAGTTTATATATACAATTTTATTTCATTTGTTTCTTCCTAAATAAAATACCACTGCAACACCACTGCAAGTCTGTAGTAAATTCTATACGCCTGGTAAATACCCTAAACTTACAACAACGTTATTCATAATATCAAAATTACCAAGAGATTTTATGTCAGTGATATTTAAAGATCATTGTCTTGAAGCAGTAATATAGACTGAGGTGCAACAGACTGTATGGATTGCAAATGCAACTGTATATAAATGTTTTATATCATGCATAGACATAGCTATTTGATCAGTGAGTAGCTGCCATTAAAACTGAAATACAATTATTGACACTGGTGTCTGCAGGGTTGTCATGTAGATCAGGCACTCTGCCGGCATTTTGTTAATAACTTTATTCATAATTGGTAGGTGTTTAGGTTTATGGCTTTTCTTTTTTCTTAATATAGGATTATATGGTCAGGTATTCAAAAAAGATGAGATTCAAGAAGCTGTTGATGAATATCAACAGTTCTTTCCAAAAGTGAAAACGTAGTCTTAAAATTTTACCCAGAACTTAAAAACTATATTTTTTCTGAATAAAATTTTCTGATTTTTAAAAGAACTCCTGGCATACTCTGTTTTCTATATGACCATTGCTTACATATAATCAGACAAATATGCAATTCTTTTCAAAATCTACATTTATATAAAAATAAAGGTTCACTTTATTTTCTCTTAGTGTTAAATTTCTGAAGATATTTTCTCAGTCATAGCCATTAGTACATTATTGTGAAGACAGAAAAACTGGTGTTTCCAGAAAGCACATAAGAGAGGAAAATGAAAACATAAAATTGAAATTCACATAGTTGAGTTGGCCACTTGTAACAGATTGAGTTTTGATGCATAATATCACTCCATGTTTTATCAGCTTTGCCTGTCTTTTCTGCTTAATAAAAATATGCCTTCTTAGGGCTATTCACTTTAAAGTATTTTTCAATACGTCTATTGTTCTTAGATTTACGTAAAAAATATGTTTTTACTTTGCGTGTCTTTCTCCCCAAACACTTTTTTTACAAGGATATCTGGAGACATATTTCCCGGAAGAGTTTTTCCTCTAGCTGACTTTCTCAGAAGACTTATTTCTCAAAAGAGTTGTATTTTCCTCTCTGATTCTGTAGTAAATGGAATGTCATCATGGGATAATTTTCCCCCTGCTGCTCCAATCCTCCGACAATTCTGTGGTGATAAATCCATTCTAGCACTGGCTCACTGGTACAACCAGTTAACTGACACTAGGAGAAAGGTGGATTGTGCACAGGTTGCAAGTGGGTTTAGACTGCAAAAAGATAAATACTCTGTTTTTACTTGGCAAGGATCTTTCTCCAGATCTTCCTTTACCTGGTCCAACAGTTACTGCCAGAAACCATCTGCACATGTGAGGTGAAAACCAAATGGTTCATTGAAGCTTCACCCTATGAGGCATCCCGGAAATTTTCAACAGATTGTACCTTTCCAGAAATACAAAATTACATCATTTGGGGGAATATCATGTTCTTCCTGAGTACTCTGCCACACAGTCCTGATACAGGAATTTTTAAAGTTTGCAGGATGATTTCATATAAATTTCTAGCATATGCTCATATTGACACATTTTTAGTTGATACAGATATTAGCCTTCGTTGTATACAGGCACATGGTTTCTAATGACAAGTAGAAATACCTACCCATGCTAACTTTGCAGTCTGTCTTCCAGGATTATTTTCCTCCAAGAAAAATACCTATAAGCCAGGCAGCTTGTGCTACCTTCTGCTAAACACCTGCTGTTGGCTCAACAGCAAGTACAGCCAAAGACCCATGCTCATAGCAGACACCTTAACAGAGGAAATGTCCTTTGGCACTGATGTCAAATGCTCACTGCTTCCCATTGTGAAACCTCAGGGTATCCCTCCGTGATTTATCACCATAGAGATCCTTGAGGGAGTTGTGGTGCCTACATAGGAGATGACAGCGCCATGTGAAGGCTGTTACTCGGTCCCAAGAGCAGTACGGCTGCTGGCAATGAGACAAGAAAACCAGGCATGTTGCTGACACATGTTTGTGCCACTCATCTGCTACATAGCAGCAAAAATAACTCTCCCCTCTTCTGCCTTTTTGCTTTTGACATGGAATCATGGAATCAGAGACTAGTTTATGTTGGCAAAGACCTTTGAGATGACTGAGTCTAACTGCTAACCCAGCACTGCCAAGTCTACCGCTATACCATGTCCGTAAGCATAGCATCTACACATATTTTAAATGCCTCCAGGTCTGGTGACTCCATCACTTTCCCGGGAAGTACCATGTCCGTAAGCATAGCATCTACACATATTTTAAATGCCTCCAGGTCTGGTGACTCCATCACTTTCCCGGGAAGCCTATTCCAATGCTTGACTACCTTTTTGGCAAAGACATTTTCCATAATATCACAGAATCGTTTAGACTGGAAAAGACCTCCAAGGTCATCAAGTCCAACATTTGACCCCTCACCGCCTTGTCAGTGAGACCATAATACTAAAATCCAGTAATTTCTTGACCAATTCCAGGAGTGGTGACTTTACTGCCTCCTTGGGCAGTCTGTTCCAATGTTCATCAACCAAGAAATTCTTCCTGATCTGTAGACCTTTCTCCAGTTTCCTTGCTTTTTGCTGGACACACTCCAACACCTCAATGTCTTTCTTGATGTGAGGGACCCAGAACTGGGCACAGGACTCGAGGTGCAGCCTCACCCATTCCCAGTATTGAGGATAAAACGTCCTTAGTCCCAGTGTCCACAGTATATCTGATATAAGCCAGGATGCCATTGACATCTAATCAAAACCTCCTATGGTGCAGCTGGAGGCTGTTTCCTCTTGTCCTATCTCTTGCTACTTGTAAGAGGAGACCAACCCCTCCCTTGTTACAACCTCCTTTCAGGCAGCTGTAGAGAGTGACGAGGTCTCTCCTGAGCCTTTTCTCTAAACAACGCCAGCTCCCTCAGCTGCTCCTCATAAGCCTTGTGTTCCAGTCCCTTCACCAACTTCATTGCCCTTGGAGACACAAACGTTTCTATATTCCCTCTTCCCATACTAAAAATTCCCTCTTTGCTTGTACCTAAAGCTTTGTGGAGATTCTTCCATCTGTATGACTACATCTGAACTCTCTATTCAGCCTCTCGTGGTAGCTGGGGGGGAAAAGCAGACATTTCTAGAGAGAAATGTTTTACCCAAAGGCTGATGTCTAGAATGGGTTAGATATATCATGCTTACAAGAGCTTTCTCTCTGTTGATTATAAGCGCGTTTGGACACTGTGCTCTAAGCAACGATGTCTCCATTGCAGATAAATCTAAATTTCCACAAAAATCCATTCCACTATGTAACACTGAATTCTTATTGAACTAGAAAACTTGTATATTTCCTAATACCCTGCTTTTTCTACTTCCCAGTCTCCATAAACACTATCCAAGTAGTAAGAATATGTTAGCACTCTAGATTTATGAACACTGATTTCACAGGTGCCTTTCAAAGTTGTGTTTGAGGAGATATGAGATGCTAAAATAAAGACACAGTCCCTTCTCACTCTGCATGTAGACCTTACGTTGACTAGCAATTATTTGTCAGCTGTAGGAACAATAACCCTAAATGGCAGAAAACTGATAGCTTTGGTAAAATATTTGAACTTAAGTATAAGACCAGGTTTCAGCTTGATTTGAGTGAAGATTAGGTTTCTGGTCTCTGATGCCTTTTGTTTGCACAGAAAATATTTGTGCTGCAAAAGAAATATCCCTTTTATTCAGTAATACACTTAGTCACTAGATCACAGAAAGACTTGACTCATTAAATACTTACATGCTCTATTTATTATACATTGTGTTTTCTGCTGTTAATGCCTCTTTATATTTATATTTCTGCGTATTTGTAAATGTTCTCAGTTGTGCAATGGTTGCACATATTTTTTAGTTTCCAAAATAGAACATCGGTGGAAATGGCTATTGTTTGCATAATTGGAAAGGAAAACTTTATTTTAATGAAATAAATTAGAAATAAGGGTGTTTGCATGAGAACTAAATTGTTTAGTAGTACCTGGTATGATGCTCTGTTGCAGTAGAGTTAATGAGGATTTTTCAGGCTTTTGTGGCAGAAGAAGTGTTAAAGCCAGGATTCAGTGGATGAATCAGCTACTAAAATACCAGCTTGACAGTCTTTCAAAACATTAAAAGAAATTGATATTTCTCTAAGAAAAAAAGAAACCATTACACTTTTCTGATCTTGGCTTCCCACCATTTCGTTTTGCATTCAGTCACTGAATTCTTCCGTGTTGCTTAAGTGGGAAGCTTTAGAGCAGCCTTTAGGTGGAGTAAACAGAAAATAACAATTGCAGTATTAGGGGAGTATAATTATTTAGTCTTCAGTAAAAAACAGAGATGAAAAACACTTATCTCTTCATATGTTGTAGACAGGCAGATGACTCAGGGATAGGATTTTCAAAAAATATAGATATTGTAGAAAGCTAGTCTGAATTTTTGGT
The DNA here is from genome assembly GCA_013398015.1 of Oreocharis arfaki. Classification (NCBI taxonomy): domain Eukaryota; kingdom Metazoa; phylum Chordata; class Aves; order Passeriformes; family Paramythiidae; genus Oreocharis; species Oreocharis arfaki. The sequence goes on from VZRR01011757.1 coordinate 640,503, forward strand.
ATTTTGAACTCACTGATTATGGGTATTCTTCTTGAAACATGTCAAATCTGTTTCAAAACAGATTGCAGATTCCCAGGCTTAGGTTCTTAAGAGGTAAGAGATACCTCTGCAGGTAAATTAGGAACCAAGAAATTATCAGAACTTGTTATTATTGTTATTATTGTTATCAGAATAACAACCTTCCTTTGTTTCCATAAAGCAATTCCAGCTCTGTGGGCCAGCCTAAGTAATATCATGTAATGACTCATACATCTTGGTATTTGACAACTATTAACGTTCAAACTTTTGAGTAAAAACTGGAGTTTTTTCCTGGTGTCTTGTGGTAGCACTTAGGACATTGGCATTGCGGAAGAAATGTCTGTGTTACTCTCTAATTCACTTTACTGCCACGCCTGTATATCGGCTGAGACCAGATGTTATTGAGTTGCTCTGAGTACATCTCTGTCATGATTTGAGACGTTCCAAAGCATTAGAGTGTGTTTTGGATGCCGGAAATACCCTGAAATCTGCATGTAAATTCAAGAGCTGTAATCTACCTCTCAACTAACATCCGGAGTATCTGGTTCCTCAGGGTTTTGAAAATCCTAGTTCTGAGATTTAATCTCTCTTCAAAACCATCCCCTGTGACTGTATTTGAGTTCTACTCAACATGAAATTTATGTTTCACCAAGATCCACCTGGTAAAACTGAAAAAAGCGACCTGAAATGGAAATAGTGTGCAGAGAGGTTATCCTTTAGGAGGACCCACCATCTTGCAAAGATACATTTTCATCTCTCAGTCGTCCTTTTGTAACAGTCTATATTGAAAATATCACATGATGCAGGGATAAAATAAAACTCTGACAATCAGGAATGAATTTGTTGCTTCTAATGAGTTAATTTTTAGACATTGCTTCCATTGATGTAAATTTAGCTTTTTAAAATAAAATTGTTAAAATACATGCCAATCCTACTCTTAGATGATAAGACAGAATAATTTTAAAAATTGTTTTCCCTCTTGGAATAATTTTGATTAAATTTTGCACTATCCTATTTTTTATTCATGCTGAAACAGTAGCTCAGCAATGAGATATCTTCCTTTACAATCTCAATCCTTGGATTGCAAAGCTTTCTTCACTGCTTTTAATGCAAAACTTGCAGCTTAGAGGATGAATTCAGTAGACTATCAAGGCCAAATCATCTGTTAGGATTTTTCATCTGCCCATAGTTTATTTTAATCTTGCCTTTTGTGTTTAATAAAGTGTTCTGAGTTGCCAACATAAAAATAAAGTAATAATAAATAATAATAATTAATATAATAACTAAACCCAGGTACATTCTAATTTTCTCATTATGTGATCACAGGTATAATATAAACTTGGTGTGGAAAAAAAAAGCAGCAAAATACAGTAAAACTTTTAAAATTTGTATTTGCAGAGCCATCACATTATCAAGTGCATGTGAAAACAAGAAATCAGCAAGCTAAAGACTAAAAGTAGATGCTACCCAAGCCCTTGAAAAGCGAAATACCTTTATAGTGTGGAACCTCGTAAGTAAATTCTCTGTGGAGATAATATGGATTTTAGATATTTTTCCGCTTATTGATATTGCACATGCTGCCACAGAATACCTTATCAATGGAAAAATATTAAATGTATAAATCATATCAGCCTATTCCTTTCTGTCTCTAGGGCTGCCTGACAGCAATGGGTTGAAGCACTTCTTTTTGTTTGCTTGCTTTAGTTTCTATGTCATTTTCTTCCTTTTTTTTTTTTTTTTAAATAATTTCTTCTATTCTTGGAAACTTAAGCCAAATGCCTAGTTTCACACAGACTCCTGCTGAGAAAGATCTGAACACTTTTGTTTATTTTTTGTCATTTATTGTGAACATCCTGTGTTTATTTTTTACAGGCAGTTTCACATCTTCAGGAGACTGCGGATGTGATAAGAGGGTGTTGATTTAAAAGCATGAGAGTGTGTGAGTAAAAGTTCCAACAAATTCTTTTTACTATTTCCAAGGATAACCAAATATATGTCAGTATTCCATAAGAATTTTGCTCTGTGGCACTCGGACATGATGATGACTATATCGTAAGATCATATTGCTGCAACCCCTGTTCTTAATATTCTTCCTCTGGCAGGAGAGTTAAATCTCCTTCTTTATGTATGAGAAGATTATCAAAGACAAGAGCATCTGCCTAATTCACAAGAGCATCCATCCTTCTAAGGACAGTACAAAGGCTAAAGCATTTGTTCCAGCCATAGCAAGAAGTGTTTTCTCCATCTGTTATTGCAAGTTTATCCATGAGTTGAACAAAGTGGGACTGCAAGGCTACAGAAGTCATACTGTCAAGTTCCCTCCATGCTTATAGGATAGTGAAGAAAAAATAGATTTAACCATCCTTACTACATTATATCACTCGTATTTGGATTGAAATCCTTTTCAGTGGTGAAAAAGTTAAATCAAAGATTTCTGAAAAGCAGTATTTTTTGTTTTGCTAAATTACTAATTTGAGCTAAGTTCTGCCTTTTAGTTTTTGTAGTTTATGAAATGGCTGCTACAGATATTAATATTGAATAAGAACGTATTAGTATGTATCCACAGTTATTACCTCACATAATGATTTTTAACACTACAAAACTTCCCATTCATCACATGAATTAGGAGTTCATGTAGAATAAAAGAATATTATGAAAATTACTGTGTTTGTTCAAGGCTCATTTTTCAAAAGTACTGTTTAGCTCACAGAAAGGATAGTCAGAAATACTTTAAATGAAGATTGCATACCTAAATAATTAATAGAAGATGAACATAAATTGCTTCTATTCCTTATGAATTATTGACATTTATTTATTTTGAAATATGTAAAATATAGCTATCCAGAAATCTAGGCGTATTCAAAGGTCGTTTTGTTTGCAAAATTTATGTGCAGGGTATCTGGTGCCATTCCCTACATGATCCTGAACTGAAACTTTTCTGATCTCCAGAGTAAGATCCTTTTCCTATTGCCTCAATTTCCAATTCATTTCATTGTCATTGCATTCCATGGGAAGAAACGAGAAATTTGAATGGAAGGACGTTGAAATCAGAACCTAAGAGAGCAAGTTCAAAGTGAAAAATTGAAAACTGTTTTCTTCGTTTCTACATTAATTTTAAACTTCCAAGAGGCTTAGCCCACATGTTTCAGCTGGTGTGTATTAAGCTAAGATAAAATGCAAGATTATAGAAGACACTTTTCCTTTAGAGCTGTGTGGAGTACTATATGACACATTACTGACAGTATTACGTCTGCAGATTTTATTTCCCATGATTGTATTGGTGATCTTGAGATTTTCTATCCCTTACCCTACTCTACATTGACTACTGGAGGGGTCATCCTTGCTGAATAAAGCAGTTCTTGTGGTGTTTGCAGAATATACCCCATGTAGGCTACTCTACACACAGGAAATATGACACACTCTCATGGGATATTTTTGGAGTGGACAGACCATGAATCAACAGGAATTGACCTAGTGGGCATTTTTTTCAGCCATGAGCATGATTTATATGAGCTGCTTGGAAAAGTCTGAGAGAAAAGGCAACGAAAACAAACAAAAATTCAACATTTCCTCTGCTCCCAATCTTCCTTACCTTTTATCATGGCCTTATCTGATAAAGTGATAAATTCAGTGTCCTGGTACTCTCCTGGAATGTGGGACATCTGGGTTTTACTTCTTCCTCTGTCAGTAAATATCACTCTTTGACCTCAGGCAACTTGTTCTTTGGGTATGTGCCTTCATTTCCAGTTCTGTTCTGTGTCTGATATGCTCCTATAGATACCATATATTGTCTTAGAGATGTACACTGCTTAACATAAGAGAAAATTGAATAATGAAGTGTCTGTGGGATGATAAGTTTCTGACTTTTCTGACGTAGAACAGGAGGAGACTTTAAAAATCAAACAAAAGGAAAAAAAAATAGCAGTTTTGACCCATTCAGAAGGACATTAGATTGAAGAATATTTTAGACATTAGAAGAAAAGAAGCAAGCTTATGGCATTTTTGTCCCGTTAAAAGCTTTCTTTCTTGCCCTCTTTTGCACACACATACAGAGGGGATTGTACATGAACCCAAGATATAAAAATAGCCAGTTTCTGTCTTTGATTGAGGGAGAAAGACACAAGCCAGATTTATTGGCTGTCTAGAGACCTTATGTTCAGTTTTCTCTTGTCACATTCACACCAATTAAATGTGAGAGTTTATATGTTGTCCTATCTGTAAAAATGACAGCCAGATCCTTGTCTGGCTCATTTAATTGTCTCTATGGAATAAGTTCCCCCACCCTGGTATAGAAAGGAGTATTTCATATAGCTAGTATAAAACATCTCTTGCCTGAATATTTTCAAGATAAAAAAGTTATTCAGAAAAAGTGATGTGTAAAAGATGATTGTATTCCTTTCTCTCAAGTTAGCAGAAGTTTTAAAAATGGAATTGAGAAACACACTAGTAACTCGAAAGTGAAACACCATATATAATGCCTGTTGTACCTGTAAAGACGTATATCACAACTTAGTGTTCAGGCTAGGTGGTGTTGCCAGCATACACAATTAAGTGCCTATTGCTACCTGGAATATACAATAGGAAGTGGAACGTCCAGTGAAGTCATCGTACTTCAAAATGAAGTGTAAAAAAAGGAGGAAAACTGTTCCAGGTGAAGCAGCTGATCCTATCTTCTATATATTTTCACCCCAGTCTCATTGCAGGACTCAACTCTTCTATTACACCTACTTTAAATATCTCTTTTAGGGTATTAGCCAACTACACCACAAGTTCAGGCAAAGCAAATATTTAGTACATTTCCATATACATGAAAGCCTACAGCCTCTTTTCAATCCTTTTTAGCAGGATTTTGTAAAATTAGGGAAATAAGCTGACAAATTTTAAATATGGGCATTGTTAAGTAATTTTTCATTTTTTGACCAGAAAGACTGATGAAGCTCGGAAACTGTTCTTGGCTATAAAACTGCTTTGATAGGAACCTAGGGGATATGAAAACTGGAATGCTCTTTAGATGTCAGAGTAAATATTAAAATATTTGGAAAATTATATAAAATGTGATCTTTGCATGAAACATTTTTTACAAAATCTTCCCAATTTAGTTTCTCTACAGAGTATTAGATCCATTTTTAAAAGCTGAATATAGTGTCTTTTCATTATAAGTACACCTTATCAAACTTAATGTTGTGTATTATAATTTTTTCTAATGATTCCACCTTTGTCATTTTTTCTAATGATTCCATCTTTGATGCTGATTCTCCTCTTCACGATTGTAAATCCAGTCTTTTGTTATTCTGTGACCCCTACTGTGAAGAAAACTGACCTGGCAGTCTGTTACTTGGTTACAAGCTACTGTAAAATGAAAAGACCTAGATTTGATAATATGCCAAATAGAGATTTTTAAGAAACACTGTGATAGTATGTGCTAATGATGTCAATGAAATTTACTGTATTTCCAATATAATTGGAGTCATATGCAATAGCTCTTGAAAGTGGTATATTTTCACTAGGATGGATGATTTGTGAGATTCATGATGATGTCTTCATATGAATTAACTAGTATTATATTCGGTTACTGTTTCCACCAATTTCATAGGCACAGATGAAAATAGGTAAAGGTATCAGAATCTATGGTAAAATACAAACACAATGTAATTATTTCATTATTGTTCTGTTTGTTGGAAAATGTCTGCATTTCATCTCTTTTGTTGTTGTTGTTTTTTGAAGGGAAGAATAGTGAAATTCTGCACTCTAAAATCACAACTTCCGTGTTTAAAAATATAGGGGTTTTTAGTATTAACAAGCAAAGTTTTATTGCAAGTCACTGTTTTTAACGTTTCATCTAGATTAAAACTTTCCCCATCATTTCTATTTACTATCTGATACATAGATTAAGGTCTACTTTTATTTTACAAATCCTTTCTGCTTTACTGAAGCAGAGAAGGAGGATGTCATCTCCAACTGCTAAGAATCACGTCTCTGCCAGTTGCAGCCATTGAGATCTGCTTGAAGCTAAAATAGATCTGTTCATTTTCTGACTAATACTCAGTACAGTTCAGTGAACTGCCAAACTGAGAAACAATTATAAGGCTCCTGGAGCAATGCATTACATTTGCATCTTAGATTAATTTGAACGCTTCAGCCTGTTCTTTGAAGCAGTTTTCTACCAAATCAGCAGTACTCCAGCAGGCAGCTTGTACCTTTCTGGCACTTTCCACTTGTGTTTATAAAGCAAGTTTTTATTCAGATCATGGACCATTTCAGGAGGTAGACATTACCTTACAGTTTTATCCTGAGGTTTCTTGGCAGCTTTGATATTGCATAATGATACAATAAATATTTTTTTTAACTGTGGGTGTTCTGTTACCAGTAACTTCCTCCTCATATGGGTGGGATGAGTTAAGAAATGACCATATTCAATTTCTTGCTTTTTCACTGGCTTCTCTACACTATTAATACTCATCCTTAGGTTCTCTGAAGAGCAATGCCTCCATGTTAGGCTTCTGTGATTTCATTGACAGAAAATAATTTCAAGCAAATTTCCTGCCACAAGGCAATGCGGGTTTTAAATGGTCATTATGTAGTAATAAAAGGTTATCTGAACAAAGGGAAAAGTGTCATGTGACCTGCCCCCTATAATGACTTTTCCTTTAGGTCCTGAAAATGCTTCTCTAAGTTTTGAGGGGATTAGGTTTTTTTTCTTCACTAGAAATATAAAGGACTCCACCAGCAAGACAAAATATGTTGCAATAGGTATTTATGTTAGTGGCTGCATTGTCATAGTTAATGATGCATTCCTGATTTATTCCCTTGCTGCAGTGAACAGTCATCTCCTTTTTGAAAGTGGTGACTACAGATATACAAAACCTATTTATGAAACGTAAAATGCAGGAGGAATTGTCCAATGTTCAGTTTCTAGGACCAAAGAAAATGCTGTGCCTTATTCAGTGTAAAATACTTTGAAAGCGAAGAGCTTGTCCTAATTTCAGCTGTTGTAGGTATATATTCTGAATTGCTCAAGGTAAAAGAATTCAAATGCATTCTTCCTCATTGTGGTTTCCTTTTTTGAAAGGCAAATTTTTCTAGTGTCCATAAAACACTGAATTAATCTGATGGCCCACAGTTCCGTGGATAATTTATATTGCCCAATATTAGTAAATGAAGTAGACAAAACCGCACAATCTAAAGCTTAGACTTTATCAATATCAAAGCAATGTAGAAGACTGGGCTATTCTGTAAAATCATTGATAACCCACAATTTGATGGATTTTCAGATAATTAATGTATAAGAAGAGGTGGGCTGTGCCACTATGCCAGCTACATGCCACTAACTTCCTGCCATCCCCTCCTGGCATGACAACAGTTCTCCACAGAAATTATGAGCCTCCAGCATCCTGATATTTAGAAATAAGTTGAAAAGGAACCAAAGGATTATGAAACCTCTACTTGCCTTGGTTAAGCCCTCAGTACTATCCTGGACATTCTGACTGGAATTATAACTTCAATATTTTTTAAAATAATTTTTTCTAATTTACACCCATTCTAGTTTCTTTCTTTTTCTTCTGCATTAAGTTGTTTCTTTCTTATCTAAATCCTTCTTTCTGTTTGAAAACACCCTGACTTTGCCAGCCAAGACAGATTTTTGGCAGTACTGCTGTGAGCCTGTGACCAGAAAAGAATTTGAAAGCAGTACCTTAAATGCTTTGACATTCACACATTTTTGCCAGATCTTGAAGCAGATGATAAAACCACATGCTATGTCTTTTCTTTTTCTTTTTTCTTTTCCCTGCAGCAATCATGCAGGTAAGAATCCAGACCCTTAGCTGTTTATCCTTTCCTTCCTCCCCCCATTTTTTTTTTCACCCTCCCCCCCTCCTTCTCTTTTGTCATTGGTTTCTTTGTTTTTAGGAAACAGAACTGAATTCTTAGAAGTAGAACAGCTCAAGCCCTTCACAATAAATTTCCCTTTCTTTCCAAGAAGGGATAGTAATTACAGACACTCATACCATCTATAAGACTGTCAAACAGGGTAAGGATTTTCTTAGAAAAGTATATCAGTGAATGGAAAAAAGGAATAGAGTGAAATCTCAGCTTAATCCTTTACATCTCCGTGTAAACACCTTTAACCATTTTTTTGTTGCATTCCTTACAAGTAGTTTAAAAATTCCCACATTCATTGTGTTCCATGGGGTGAAGCAGACTGAAGTCTCTGTACCTCAGAGTTATTGCTTAGTATTGCACAGATTACATTCTCGTATTAAGAACCCCGTCTTTGTCGGACTTCTCAGTCCATGAGATTTCATATGTTACATTTACATTTTGGATTTTCTGATTTTGTTTTAAGTTTTAGATTTTTGAGTGAAATTCAGGTGAAGTGAATGTCCGAGAACTGAAATAGCAGAGATCTCATTTGCATCTTTCTGAAAAAAACCCCAAACCATTAACTTTGGTTTTTTTAATACTAATGTCTACCAAGAGAGTAGAAAATCCCTGAAACAATACTAAACTAAATATTTTTTACATATGAATTTAAAGCTAGCTAGATATGAATTCTACACATTTCCTCAAATTAAACAACCACAAAACAAAACTAAAAGGCTGGACTTTCACTCAGAACCCACATTAATATCTGGCAGCATTCACAGTGAGGACCAGGTTTGGTCTGCTATGAAAGACAAGACTTCAATGAATCTGAATGATCTGCTTTGCAACACATTAGTAAGCTGAGGTGCCACCAAAAAGAAATAAAATAAAAATGATCCTATGTCAGAAAATATTTTCGATATATATTCCTTTTTCCTAGGCATATATCAAGTAGTGGTTTTCATAAAAAAGAATTTCTTGAAGTACGTTTTTAGATATTAAACAGAAGCAGACACTAAACATTAATACAAAATAGTATCTATCTTAATATATTAAAAAGTAACTAGGAGACATTTTCAAATATGAAATAAGATTATTATTGAAATTCAGAGGTAGCTGAAGAAAAATCTGAAGATGACTGATAGGGAGCTTTTTTCTAAACAGGTCTTCTGGCTCAAGTTTTAGCATCCTGAATGATATTAAACTCAATTTTTTCAGGTATCAGTTGGATTTAGAACAGAAAGATGTGCTACCTGTAGCTCCTTACTCATGAATTTTGGGTAAACATCAAGGAGGCGGTGGTAAAAATTGTTACCACTAAAAATAATTATTAGCCGAAATAGCATTTTTTAATAAACTGGGTAAGAAACTTCCAGTTCATACCTGAGCACTGTGTTTGAGCAAACTTGCTGGCATTGACCAAAGCTTTCTCAGGAGTTTTTTTTTCTAATGCTTTACTGATATGATGATAACCTGCCACTGCTTGCAGCTGTGGCCTGGCCCTGTCTTTTCTACCAGTATGTGTCTATCCATACTGAGAACACAACTAAGCAGCTTGTAAAATGTACAAACAAGAAAGAAACCTTGTATTTATGTATCTTCAAACTGCAGATAATTAATAATTTTAATCAGGTATTGAATCAGATATTTTAATTTTATCAGGTATCGAAAAAGAAGCATTGAGGTCTCAGGCAACCTGAAGACAGCAACTGGTGAGCGAGGCTCCTCTTCTGAAGGAAAACTCGATAGAAAAGACTGTCTCAGATAAGGATGTGGGCACAGATAACAGCTAGCACCGTTAATATGTATTATCCCTTTTGTCTTTGTCCGTAAAAGTGCCACTAGGATTATGCAGAGAATCTAACCTGGATGAATGGATCTGTTCTGTACTGCAGACATGTTTGTGTTAATAGTCCCATGATACTGCCAGCCAACATTTAACTTATTTCAAGGAAGATGGGCAAACATTTACTGTATATGACATTTTCTTGCCTACGTGACAATTTTTATTCTGGGATTAAGCAAATGCAACATTCTGTACCAACAAGAAAAAAATAAACCTAACGTATTTTTAAAGTATTAGCCATAATCCTGACATAAAATGCTGAAGCAATCATATAAATAAATAATTTTAATTTTTCAGAAGCTTAGAACTGGGAAAAAAAGTAAATATCTTGGATATAAAATGACATAGAAGCTGCATAAATTATTAGCCTGGCTTTAATAGCTAATAATAGGACTTTGTAAATTTTTTAATAGGGCTTTCATGCCTAGTTTAACTTCTTTTTTAACAGAAGCTGAATAAGTTAATGTATTTTTGCCAATGTTCTTTTATAATGTTCTTCTATAAAAGGATTATTTTTATAGATATATATGCTTTAGTTGCCCATGTAATCCTCACACTATTCCTAATTTTAAAATAAAGGTTCTAACCTGTTGTTCTGAGGTCAATTATTGTGCTGCCACTGGAATTTTCTGGTAACATCAACAAGGGGACTGATTAGGAAACTCACTGAAAATTATGTTTTTTCTAGAAGAAGATTTTTTCTTGGTGTCTTATGTTTGCTTCCAGTTGCTGATGGACTAATAAAAGAAGTTCAGCAAACTAGATTATATGTTTATTGTCAAGTTTTTAATACATTTAAACAGTCAACGACTTGCCTTTTTTTAGCTCTAATGGGAATATTATTACTGTATTTTTGATTTGCATAATAGTAGTGCCTTTTTTTTTATAACTACATACTCTAATAATAGATATATATATTAAAACACAAATCTTATTCTATTACTCTTGGTATATAAAACAAACAACAAAGGTAAGGATGTCATATAATCACAGCCACGTAAGACACACAGGAAATACAGGAAGAGAATCCTTTTCCAAGAGCCAGAGTACTGTAGACAAAGAAAGTTCTCCATTGCACAAAACAGGTTAAGTTTCATGTCTGTACAAACGTCAGCTGAGGACACAGAACGGATTATTTCATCACTGTGGAGCGGAACTTAGCTACAGCTTGACAAGAATTCTTTCAAAGTTTGGACTGAGAGTTTACATTCTAAAACAGAAAAAAGAATCCCAAATACTTCTCACATTTCACTTTTAAAAGCGAAGGAAACAAAACGCTCAAAGAGAAACACTTGGAACTGATAAGAGAGCAAAGTCAGAATCAAAGCAGACAGCAGTCTTGCATCTTTTACACTCCAGGTATTTCCTGGGGACAAGCATTTGTTGAAATGTAGAAGCTGTGGCTAGATTTCAGAAATGCTCCTTAGATGTATAGGTGAGAGGCCAATCCTTGGTACAAATTTAAATATCATCAAAGAGCTTTAGAATCTAGCAGCTCGCTCCAGCACGAGGGAAGGAGCAGAGGGGAAAATTTATCCTTAGCTCCCTTTTACCATTTATGCTTTCTTTGCTTATGTTGGCTGAGTTTTGTAAAAGTCATTTTTAGGAACCAAATATCTCTGAAGGAATCAACAGATGAATCATGTAGGATCAAAAGGGCAAGTCTTTTGGAAATTCTTGGAATAAAGAAATATGGGGATGAAGATTTGATTTTTCCTTTCTTTCCCAAATCTTTCCTAAACTTTAAGGAAAGTTTAAAAGGGAAAACATACTCTCCAAGTGAATAAATGGATAGACTGTAGCCATACAGAAAGCATCTCTGTCTCCTGCTCATATGTCACTTCAAAGTTACCACTCCTGTTCATGAAGCCACCAACTACTTTTAGTCTCCCCTGAAGTATTCCTTTGTCATTCTCAAATTAGCAATATATCTCATACAAGCTTGGTGAGAACTCAGGGAATAAAATTCAGCACAAAGCAAAAACCTTTTATGAGTTTGTCCCCAGATCACTAAGGATATTCTCTGTGAGGCTTGCATCAGATAATTGTGGCAAAAATAATCACTTCCAAACGGCACGAGGAAGACAAATGCTGCATTTCTTCCTCACCTTTAGAGAGCTTTACAGCCAGACTTCGCATCATCTTTGCATCCCAAGGTGACCCAAGTAACTGCATTTTCCACTTGCACCACAGCCAGCACAAATAAAGTTATTCCTGCTGAAGGTGTCATGGACGTTCTCTTGTATTGGGCAGCTCACACAATGGCCACCACAGCTTGAGAGAATTTCCTAGGCCAAAGTAGGTTTCTCTCAAGGTTGTGGACATCCCAGGGACACACTGGGGGTAGTGTCAGTTTGATACACAAGGCTATCAAAGATCACTTCATATATAATATAAACAGAGATTATGAAATTATGTCAAATTCACATATCTGGCAGCTGTACATAGAATCAATCTATAACAAGAGCTTTAGATCAGAAAATCTCAGAGAAAGGATGTAGGAAAGCTCCCTGGAAGCATTTTATCCTCTATAATTCTAAATTGGCAATAAGCAGCGTATGTTACAGGGGATGTTTTAGTTTCCATGTTTAATTGAATAAAAGTGAATATAGCAATTTAGCACCTGTGGAAGAAAATCATACATGATTTGAATTATTTTGTATGGCTGTGCATAGTGCTTACCTGAGTTAACCCCTGAAAGCTGGTGCAAAGGCAGGAACAAAACAGCCACTCAGACAATAGCACAGTAAGGCAAAGATTTGTGATATGGGATTGAAATATGTGCTCCTATAGAAGTTAACAGCAAACTCAAACTGGTTTCTAACAGACTGAATGTCAATGAAGCTATAAAAAAAATTCAAACAGTTCCTACTACTCTTTCAAATGGAATATTTGTAATTGAGTTTGAGACTTTCAGATACAATGCTTTACTCTTCAGAGGGAGCCTAGATTCACAGAATTTGCTTCTGAAGTACCTGAAATTAGATTGATTTTTTAAAAAACTTTTTATTTGCTTTTGGCTTCTATAATTAAAATCCTCTTCATGTCACTGGCATAAATCCTGACCTTATATATATAATCTTTTCTATAGAATCTTGGTCTCCAGTCTGAATTTTTAACTGGTAAATAACACTTTAACTTACGCTGGTCATCTATTAATGGCTACAGGGAATTTTTATTCGTCTAAGACTAATTCTATTCCAAATTTAAATGTGTTGGTTTGACTCATCCTGAAATGGAGATATAAGACATTCAGAATTGGATTTATCTCCCAAAGCTGTTCACAAAACAAGTGTCAAGAGATAAATGTCACATCTAGGATTTTGACTTTTGCCCACCTCCTGTTCCTCAAACATTTGGTCAGAAGAAATAGAATTTAGATTTTCATAATCCTACAGGGACTTCTTAGGCTTATGAAAAGGGCAAAATATTTTAAGCCATTTAGAAGCGTGTTGACTCTGATATCAGATTGAATCAAGAAAAGTGCCTGGTTTAAAAATTCATGCTCTCAAGAAGCTGTCTAAACACTTTCATTTCAATTTCTTTCTTTATATATGTGGCATTCTCCTAATTCTCTTTATTCATTTTCAGAACCTCTCTATTGAATGATAGCTTTGGACAGTCTTGTCTTGGTATTCGCTCTCCAGCAGCTTGTAAATTTGATATACAACAGAGGAGGATGATCGTATTTCACTCTCTGCAGAAGAATAACTTCCAAGACACTTCTCCAGGTCTTGTTATGTCCTAACAGAACAGTACAAGCAATTGAACCTGTATTGTTTAGACTTTTTATTTTCTTCTTTTCTTTTTTTTTTTCACAACTGCAAGCTAGTTTGGGACACAAAATTGTGTTTTAATATTTTCTTTCTCAAGGATGCTTGAATGCAGCTTCTTTCTGAGTGCAGAGTGCCTCTTTCTGGGGAAAGAACAAATTTCTTATACAGCAGAATCTGCATTTTTCTTTTTAGGCTACCTCGATGCCATAAAGGCTTACTGACAATGAACCGAAACCCACTCCTTCTATGTCAGGGAGTGCAAATAATTAACCACTATATATCTGCCAGAAAATATATGCGATATATATTTCCAGTGCTGGTATCAGTGAAAGAAATGCCCTCAAGTAGCTTTTTGCCACCATTTTTGGCAAAATACTGTCAAAAATGTGTGGTTTGACTTTTGGGTTTTTTTAATATGAGGGCTTTATTTAACCAAATTATTAGAAGATACCTAGTCCTAGATCTTCATCTGTCTTCCTTAACCTAGTTTATCCTCTGGCATTCTCATTCCAGATCTGTTTCTGCATAAACAATACATACAGCTACCCTGTGGCCGGAAAGGGAAGAAGGGAAAGCTACTTAAGCTTATAATAACAATTAGAAACTTCCTTTCTCAACCTCAGTAAATCCCACACAGAAACACGTGTGATTATTTTGTCCAGGAAGTACTAAAGTAGGCAACTGGTTAACCAGTGGGATGTACCCAGGAGGAGATCACTGTGTTCTCACTATGTTCCTTCTCTTGCTTCCACAAGCCCCTATTAGTGTTCATGAATGCAAATTGAATTCTTTGGAAGACAGAATACATGGCTTGCCTTAGCGAGAGTTTGTACTGTATTAATATTTTCAGTGTGGTCATAGATTTATTTCTGAAATAGGAGTATTTATGTGTATGAACAGTATCAATAATCTTACTATTTTGCATTCTTCTTCCATTCTTGTTTGTTTAATACAGCTGTAAATTAAATCATTTTGTACTTACTTTGTCTTTTTTCTATTAATGGAAAAATGCTTCAGAAATGTGCAATAATTAAGTCTTAAAAGTACCTAAAAGGTAGTTAAGTATGAGATTCAGATTTGGGATTCAAAATACCATAAGTAATACACATTTCCATATGATCTAATGCACAGTGGATGACCCATGAAAAAAGCTCTTCTACAGAGTTTCAGTAGCATGCTCTCTCTCTAAAAAGAAAAAAGAAATATTTTATCACTCATTTCATGGCATGTGTTTGTCAAAGTAGCTGTGGTTTTTTTGTATCATTTTACTTTAAATTTATATTATGCACATAAACAAATGAGTTTATAGAATTTTATAATACTGATAATGATTTCCCTCAGCAAAACATAACCCCTCACAGAAGGATATGGGCAGGGATACATAGCCTGACATTGCAACACCGGGAGCCACTTCTCAACCCAGCCTCAGTAGAACCACTGGGTCTTCTTTCTCTGCAGTGTAACTAGTAATTTAAATTTTAAGATGTTATCGATATAACATTTCATGCCTGCACTGCCTTTAAAGCATATGAGTTCAGAGATGATGAATCCAGTACAACAACAAAAAACAAAGAAAGGATTAGATAAGCACATTTCAGGAAAGCAGTGATGCAATCCAGTGCATAAAGCAAACTCAGAGTACCCTGCCTTATTTTCTTCCATTGCTCTTGTATTCATGGATAGGATTACTTCACACACGTCACTGTAGTTTGTTTTTTTCATTTTCTCAAAAAGCGTCTTTAATTTCTTATAACTTGTAAGAAAAACGTATCAATTTGCCTCTCAGATACTCTGAATACATCAAATGCCTGATCGTATAATGTCTCACCATTTTACGTTTGCTTGCCAAGAGGTGTTTTGATTTATAACTGTATCAGTACATCTATTTCTTGATTTGTAAATGTCGTGGTACCATTCCTTTAATTTTCTTATTAACAAACATCTGAACATATTCGTGTCATGATAAGCTTCATCAAATGCTTACTTTATGTGATGAAGGACAAAAACTGCATGCAGGAAACAAAAGATGATCCTGTGACCTCTAACATTAAGCACCTGGCATGAACTGATGGGAAAGTAAAAAGGAAAAAAAAATCCACTGCAGTCTTACATCTTGGGTGCCTTTAACTGATTTGCACCATTTATGAGTACATCCACTGAGTCATCCTGAAGTCAATGAACTTGAGGTGTAAGCTCTGGTAGGAAATGTTCCAGCTCTCTTTTGTGTTCGCAGGTGTTTCTGGGGCCTCAAAAACAATCACGGTGAAAGCCCCATAATCAAAGCATAATTAGCAACAAATGTGGGCACATTTTCTTCAGTGCTACTGTCAAGCTTTCTTTTCATACCACTTTCACACTTACAAGGACAGATAGCTGACAAGCAACTTCAGAAACTATCTGCTAATTTAGAGAAAAGAAAACTACAACACGAACTACGTAAATGGGTAGTGTAACCTGGCTTCCTTATACCAGAGATGAGGGACATATTCAAGGGGATACTTATGAATATATTTTTATTGGATCTACTTGCTTTTCTTTTTCTCTATGTGGTGCTTAACATTTGTATCCTGTTTCTAGAAAGCAGTAGTGTGCCCTAACTCTAGCTACTCAAGTCTTAATCCAGTTCACTTTATATTTTGGGTTTGTGCCTACAATTGATAGTAATTAAAGATTCCTGCCAAAAAGGTGCTGAAAGCAATTTTGGGCTTGATAAAAGAGGTTTAATTAGAAAATAAGCACCAAGCTCATGTTTCCATATTACAGATTGCGTGTGAGCACACAGACAGTGGAACAAGTCCTGACACAAAGCTAGTCATGGGGTTGGGGTGGAGAATGCAGCTGCACTGTTTTCAGCTTGGTTATTAGTGGAGAAAATTTTCACCACTATTCTTCTTTTCTGTAGCTGGCAGTTACCACAAGATGGTCTAAACCAGCTACAGTGCACCTGAAATAATTTTAGCTTGGTCCCAAACAAAATAAAATAGCTGTTGAAAAATCAGGGCTCTTCTGGTCGTCTGAGTAAGGGTAATTGAGGAGTTCAATGCTCTAATATTTCTGGAAGGTACCACTGCATAAGGACACCGTTTTCCCTGAGTTCTAATGCACTGTGCAATATGAAACTGTAAATTCTACAAAAAGACCCAAACTCTACAGTGATCATCTTTTACCACTGTTTATTCATAACACTGAAAGCAATTGCATAGATAGCAAGAGTGTCCAACTTCTCTGAAAATACAAATAGTAGAACGGTTAAGACAGTGCCAGATTTCAAGATACAATTAACAAGGACTTTATAGACAAATATACTTTGTCAAAAGGAAATTAACTATACTGCTCCTTTTCAGGGTAAAAAAATGGCACATTCCAGTGTGGTGAAGTTTAGTAAGCTATTATTCTAACACCATATGTTCTCTAAAACTGTAAACTACTTTTATTTTTCATTCCATATGATAGTAGTTTGTTTGACCTCTTCAGTGCTAGGTTCTCTGTCTCTTCATAGAGGATTTATTTCCGGCTTGATAGCAACTACCACTAGATGTAGTTCCATCTCTCAGCCTCATTACCTTGTTGGCTCTTGCTAAGACAAATGTGGTACTTGCTGCATTTCTGTTTTGGGATTTTTTTTTTCCCTGGAAAACTTTCAGCTAATTTCAGCTTCTGTTTCACAATTACCTACTTGAGTTCACCTTTCCAATCTTCTTCAGTATCTTGTACAAACAACCAACTCTATTTCTTGGTTATACTCCTTCCTGGACGCACAGGTTTAAAGCTGAGTGTTAGTCTTGACAAGACAACATTGATTGGAAATGGACTCGGTGTAAACCTCCAAGACTCACACATAAAAGCAAAAAACAAAACAGCAGACAATTAGAAAGTCAATATTTTCCTTATCTATTACCACAAACATCTCCAGTTCCAATTACATGGAAAAGTGTAGTGACTCTGGACATTGCTAAAAGATAGATGTGTGGTAAGTTTTGTCTTTTAAAGCCTGTTGCTCTGCCTGTTGTTTTCTTTTAGGTTTCTAGAAACAAAATGTGTACAGTGTTCAAATAGGCAGCGATTGTCCACTGCTTAAAACAAAAATGGAGGATTCAGTTGCCAGTGCCTCCAGCCTACCCAGGACCAACCAAAACATTTTCCTGTTCCTTCAAATAGTTATACTTCGATGGTAATGATGTGGACCATTACCTGGCTTACATTGAGACATCTTTCCAGTTCAAAATCTTTTATAAATTGGTTGATTTGTGGTTGACTTGTACTTCCTCTTTCACTGAAACTGGAAGTTTCCTGCGACTAAAAACGTGATTCCTTGGTGCCACTCAGGAGTTCCATGTCCACAAGAAGGGTTTCCTGCTGCTTGAAGCACTAGCTGCTCACATTTCTAGCAGACTGTGAAATCCAATTAATTACACTCTGCAATTCATATTGCAGAAGCACTTAGAGAGGCGGCTGCTCTGGTGTGAGGAAGAACAGTTTGTGTCCTAAATAAGACTATTTCTGGATTTCATAGCTTCTCAGGGTTTACAAGACAAGTGTGTCTCCCATCTCTGATTTGCTCCACAAATGGCAATGCTTTACATTTGCATCTCTCTCTCCAAAATAGAGAGAGATGTAAACGTAAACTATTTTTTTAGGCTATTACTTTGAAAAGTTCAGAATTATAGTTAAGCTTTATCAGCCTTAAAGCTATGTATGACAGTAACTAAACATTAAATGTGGGCAGCTCAGGGAACCTCTCACGGTAATGAGACCCTCAGCTTTCCCTGCTTCAACTGTGCCAGTGTTTGAGAGAAAAATGGAAAGTTCCTTTATTTTGCTGACACTCAGACCTTATCTGTTATTGATTTTTCTCCATTGCTGATAACACAAATGCTACTCCTGCTTCATCTGCTTCTTTGTTTCCAAGGGACTGTGCAAATCACGTGGGTGATGTGTTCCAACAGAGATTAGATCACTTGCTTGCTCATTTGTTCTCACTTTCGGCTTCCAAGTTATTTTTGCAATTTACGCATTCAGCAGCTAATGTGCTTACCTCAGACAGACACACTGCAATTTTTCCTTTGCTCCAATGTCACAGCCCTGTAAGCTAGTGGTAATTTCATCCCCTTTTCCATTTTTCTTCTATTACTATGGCAAAGAAACTGTAAAAAAGAAAAAAAAAAAGCAAACCAAAAAACACCACAACCAACCAACCAAAAAAACCAAAAAATCCAACCTATTTTTTTTCTGAAATACTGATTCAGTAACCAAAACCCATAATGTTAACATATATAAAAAATGATTAAAAAATCATAGTATTATTTTCTATTCTATTTTAATTCTCTTACATTACCATTCCCTCAGCACTCTTCAAATACAGCTTAATGTAATAATATTGCAGTGGGATCCGAATTTCAAATCTTTTAGCTTTGTTGTTATCTTTGTTCTATAGGCTCATTGGAGTTTTTGTCAAGAGTATACCTACACCTGAATTTTACACAAAAATCAGAAGCCATGCAGGTGGCTGGCATTTCAAAGCTGCCAGACTTTAACTGTGATACCGCGGAGGTTTCTAGGAAGAACTGGCCAAGCCGTCTCCCGCAGAATGGACAGTCACCTATTTTTAATGAAAGCATGTGGGTGACACAAGAAACAGACTCTGGAAATAGCATATTCAATTTAATTCCTCTTGGAGTACATGGAAGACTTCTGTTTCTCACAGTGGTGGAGAGGATCCCATGGGAAAGATGCCACCTTGCTCTAGGCAGGGCTCATCCCCACAGTCCTCCTCTTCCCATCCACGCTGACAAAGGGCTTTCAGCTGTGACAAAAAACCAAAGGAGATAAAATGAAATTGTAGCTTAAGAAGTCTACTGTGAAAAGAGACTTTTCTATTTAATGTTTAAGCTTCTAATTCTAATTAATTTTACAACAATAGGATTGTAAATCTGGCTTCGTGTCTTTTTATGAGAAGACCTACCTCCGCTGCTGTTTGCAGCGGTCTCTCCTTTATTTCTCCATCTTGACTGGGGCTGTCAGCTGATCCAATCCACTGGCATGGACATGGCAAATGAATCCAAATTTAGCTTATGGCTTTGCCATGTCTAAAAAGCCTCTTAAAAGTCACATGAGTAAATACAAAGATATTTATGTATTACTGTGGTTGATAGACCACAACAAATGAGAGGATGGCCTCACATTACATAATTCTGTGACACAGGAGGAGTCAAAGTGCAGTGATTAATTCCTTCACCAACACGAGGCTTGCAAAACCTGGCTTATAGCCTCTGCTGCCTATCCAATTGCAGGAAATGAAAAAAAGAAGAGACAGTATGTCTTATTGTTCATATCTGAGACTTCCTAAAAGAAAGAAAATAATCTTGAGCAGAGCTGTGGCAGGCAACCATTCTAATAAGATGCTGTATTATTCACATATACAATTACTCAGTGAAATTAGGGCAAAATATTTTTTTATATATCTTCTATTATCATGATCTAAAACAGTCCGATTTCTTCTGTGAGACAGGCTTGCTGATGGCTTCAGCGAAGGAATGTATAAGCTATTTGAAAAAAAGTGTCTTGTTTTTCAGTTACACTTCTTTTAACTCTGCTAGCTACCTCAGAAGATCAAATTAATGTGTTTCTGCATACTTTTTATCCTTGTTATGGTCACAGTTATCCAGACATCAGAGAAGGAATTTGCATTTCCAGTACCCTAAGTTTATACTACTTTAAATCAGAGTAATTCCAGAGATTTTAGAAGAATGAGCGTTGATTCATAACAATATAACCCAGAAAAGACTCACTCACGGGGTGAAAAGGTTCTAGACACACAACAGTCTCAGAAGAAGGCTGTTTAGGCATACATAGACCCAAATTTAAGTAACCCCTGCAATCTGCATTACTACTAGAAATACTATTTGACCTACACCTTTTTGTATGATCTTATCGAGCCTGAAAGCACACAGTTAAATCAAAGGCTTTTAAAAGGAAACACTAGGAGATAAAATACTGACGAGAGATAATGTACTTTTGTATGGATCACTTGGGATCCTTGGGACACAAAGGGAAGCTTTTAAGTGGAAAATATGACAGGCTTTAGTCTCACTAGGATACTGGACTTTATTCTTTCCAAACAGATCTTGACTCAAAGGGTATACCAAGGATTTAGAGAAGCCAGCTTAAGTAGGAAGAAATTAGGGCAGCTGACTGGATATGAAAAAGCAAAAAATAAGTTATGGTAAGCAGTGTACATCTCCAATGTCAGAGAGGGCGAGAACTACATTGAATGACATCTACTAAAGCTTACTAAAAGTTAAAATTGGAATTTCCCTGCTTTTGCTTTTTTTTTTTTTTTTTTTTTTTTTTTTTTTTTTGAGGTGAAGGAACAAAAGACACATGGAGTTGTTTTGCTCTGTTTGGGCATTTGAGGGATTGGAAAAATTTTGATTCTGACACTGGTGAATTTAATGATTTCTTCATGCTCCTGATGCTGTGTAATATCACAGAATAGCAAAGGCAGTACTAATTTCTGTATGAATTATCTTTCAATATTTGAAATAGCACCAAATTTTTTGCCAAACTTAGTGAAAATTTTTTATTCTTTTTCCCTATCAAGTGCAGCTAAATCTGGGTTGTCCGATATATCTAAGCCTATAGTGGATGTTCTCTAATCTCTCGGGGAATCCAGTCTTAGATATTTCTTAGAATTTCTCTGTTGCATGTATTTTGTTACATTATCATTCTTTTCTGTCAATACTGAATTTCCTGGCTTTAGAGCATTTCCTCAATTGCTGATATTTCCATTATTTTATGATTTGAAGTTGACATTGCATTTCTTTGGTGATTGGTGTCCTATGGTGTCAGTATTTCTTATTTTATCACATTGTAGCTCTGTTAATGTTTTATTTTCTCTTTAAAGATATAAAATTATTAAATGTTTCATTTTATAATATTTCTTGATATTATGTTTTATTTATTTTATTTTATTCAGTTTGTAAAATAATGTGTGGATGAGCCATAATGATAAAGTACTAATTATGTTTCCAAAAATTAGCACATATAAACAGTCAGCTGCTTATTGAGGGCAGTTACCTCAGAAATCAAGCTAACTGATGATGAAATTCAAGCTGGTGTAACAGGGTTGTTTTCAAATTAGGTCATTTTATAATGAAGGGCTTGAAGACTCTAGTCTGAGATCAGTGTTTGTTGCTGTGCTAGATGCTGTTCAGCTGACACTAAAAGAATGGTTAAGCTTTGTAGGGTTCACTTTGTAGTCCGTTGTGAAACACAGGAGTGGGATAAAAATTTTAGAGGGGGGATAGGATATCATGCAGTTGTTGATGAATCCATGGATGATATGGTAGCCATTAAATTACTGCAGATTACAGGCTGAAACTTGGATTAAAGTAAATTAATATTTAAACCAGTCTAAAGACTTGTCTCTGACTGTGCTTCCTTGACAAGCTCAAAAAAGGTAGGGTGGGGCATCAAGTTCGGACACCCAATGGATGTGTTCAAGGCAGTCAGCTGAAGCTGCTTCTTTCAGCAGAGGCCTCTTCCACTCCTCTCCAGCCCACTACACTGTTGGAACAATACCTTAGATCCCAAAGTAAGTTGCCACAACAACTTTTCCCTTTCAGAGGACAGACAGAGTGAAGGTGCAGGACCCAATGCAATTGTCAAAAGTTGATGCAGGCATGTATTCTACTTTTTTTCTAGGCAGCTTTCTTTCGGCTGTATGAAAATGCGAGGTTAAGGTCAGGTCCTGTACTGGCAATAGAGCACAGTGTGTTGTGCAGCTGATCTCTGCAGCAAGCTAAGGCCTGGAATCAGCTATTTTATCCCAAACATTTTAGTAAAAAGCTTTTCAGCTTCTCTAAATTGCAAACCTGTGCAGACCTAATTGTCTCAGTCATGCTATTAATTTTTTTTTCAAAATAATCAAGAATAATCAAGTCCTGATACGGTAGCTAAACATTGTTTTAGTGGTTAAAATATGAATATTATTATCAGTTTTTTATAGTTGCATGAATCTGTGACTTCCAACTCAATCATTAGGATTTTCTTCATTTTTAAAGGTATGAGAGATACTGCTTGAATAGAGAAAGATTATTGGCTTTTGCTTTTTTATTAGGCTATTGTATTCATATCTTGCAAAATGTATTAAAAAGGAGGTAAAAGACCCCCTTGAAGTAGCTTGCTATTTTTGCCAAAGCAGATCACACTTTTTCAAGCTTCTATAAGCTCAGAAAAGCATATTTAGAATTAAAGTGAGAATAAAGTACTCTTTCTAAACTAGTTTCTAAATATAGAATAAGTTAGAATAGAAAATATTAGTATGTCACCACATACTACTTTCCTTTCCTGTGAACCAAATAATTTTTGCAATTATATCTGAACTTTTCAATCCACTATGCCGTTGGTCCTTTCAAGGAATATCTACTTCTCTTAATTTTCCTACTTTTCCTTCATTTCCTTAAAAATGTTCTCTCATAGCCTTTTTGAAAACCACTTTCTCCTGGATTTTTTTGCATTGTTTTACATCACTCTAGTGGAAATACTGTGTATATACATATGCGTACAGGCAAGAGAACACAATGTATGGAATGATGGGATATTCATTGCTCCTGGTTTCTTTGCACTATTTTACTTGAGTTGCATGACAAGGAGCCAGAGGGTATGACTAAGAGCTTGTCCTCATACAAAGAAAAACTGCCTCCTGACTACCAGTAAATTGCTCTGAATCTGAATGTCGCCTGTCTTTACCTGGGTAGTGCACTGTTTCCTACTGCTTAAAAAAAATTGCATTTCCAAGCCTCTGGCTATGAAGTTAAGTAAGTGAAGTTTTCATTCTACTGTCCTTTTACAGCTTTGTATATGCAATTGTGTCAACTGTGCTCAATGAGACTTTATCAGCAGGACAAGATACACAGAAGTGCTGCTGAAGTGTGAAAGGGATGGACTGCTCAGGAATCTCTTACAGGGAAATAGCATCTCCCCACATAGTGTCTGAGGCTTTATCTTCCAAGTCTGTCCACCATAAGAAACCATTGCTGGTCCTGTGGCAGGCTTTGGAAAACAAAAAGCAAGCCTCCTAAGTGCGTATTAGATGTGCAGTCTAAAACGAGGCTTTCTTAGAAGGAGGATGCATCCAGCTCTAAAACAAACACTGAGACAATGTGTCATGCTGCATATCATGTGTAGAATTTCTGAGGCTAAACACAGTACAGATGGATCAGGAGCAGTTATAGTGGAAAAGTTTTGGTAAAATAAGATTGAAAAAACTCTGGATGGAAGTTCTGAAATGAGATGTAACTGTTATCCATTTTTAGGTCAGAGTTGTATCAATTTACACAAATATTTTTATGCCCTTTTAGATATATTTAAACATTGGGTGTCTAGAGAGTCATAGAGGGATATGGTAAATTTGGACATTTTTATGTTACATATAATACACAACTTTTTTTTTTTTTTTTTTTTTAAGGTAATGGATTTGCCCTCTGGTTTTAGTGAAATTTACATTCTTGGATATGTAACTACTACAGACACTATTTGCAATTCTTATGCAGGTTCTCAAGCTCAGTTACAGGTTGCACCAGTAAACACAAGAGCAAAACTGGGTCCTCTGCTTCTCTGCTCTTAAACTGAAAAGAAAACATGAATGCATCATGTTTTCTAAATTATAGACAACATATTCAAGGTGTAATATCTGTTAATATATACAAAATCTGTTAATTTTAGTTTAAATATTTTTCCTGTATATTTTTAGTTAATGATCTTTCTAAATGCTTAATTTAAAAGTAGAAGGGGGCACTTTATAGCTTCTTTCAGTCTGCCACTTCAGTTTTTCAGCTTTTATTCCTCTAAAAGGAAAAAAAAAAAATCCTTCTAACATTTACAGTTGAACTTTTTGGACCTGCTGCTCGCTTTTTCTGTTGTGCATTTCAGTTGGGTGGTTTAACCTGCATGTAACAGCTCTGTAGCACAGTACTGAAATATTACAGCGGTAATTCTGCACCATTATGCCTAATGTTACAGCAACATCCTGCAGATTTGCACTCTGAATATGAGAGGAATTCAGGTTTATTTACTTTAATGACTAGGTAATAAGTCTGAGCCACACAGATCAAAGCGAACTGGTAAGAGGGAGGTTGTTGTGAGCCAAAACTAATAAAAGGCTCCAGTTTGAGAAGAGGGTTGTATTCACTTCAGCGCAGTGAGAGAGGGGATAAGTGTTGGGAAAAGAAGAGAGGACGTTTCCCACCAATGTTTAAAATAATGTAGACCAAACACTGCTGATTCGACTGTCCACTGTTTGGCAGCCCTCTGGACTTTGCCAGAAATTATTCCCCTTCTTTATTAAAGCAGTTAGAACCTCATGCTGTTCACACTGGTTTTATGGAGTTGGATCATCGTTTGGAGACGTAGATATGCCCAAATTATCTCTCTGCATGTTGGCATAATCTTCACTCCTAAACGAAGAACCTCCTACTGGAACAGCTATAAAGTGATAAAACAGGCATATTGAGGGCTCCAGAGACTGATTAACTTCTATTAATGGATAAAAAAAGAATGTAATATTAAGTGAGCTACCAGAGATCTTTCAAGATGAATGTATCCATTTGGGTAGCATGAAGAACAGAATATTTCATACTAAAAGGTTATTTTTCCTCCTGTTTGTTCACTTAGGTGTTGTTAACCATATTCTCTTACCCATTGCTGCATGGGACCGCAACTCAGCTTTCAGCTATTTGATGTTCCTCATAGTGAAATCAAATATCGCTGAATCAGATGACTCTGGAGAAGTATAGGGAGTGTAAAATTTTTGTAATCTGCTCTCTTCATTTTTTCTTGGTGTTTCCAGTGGAAGTGGAAAGGAGGAAAATGGAGAATAAACTTTTCTCTCATTCGACACTTGGCTTTGCAGCCTACCTGGCTGAAGGTATTTTTTTATTTAAGGTATCATACTGATAAGAACTTGCATGTGATAAAAAGCTCCAGAAGTGACCACAAACATGGCTTGCATTAAAGTCCCAATAGCATTCCGTGCAGCCTGTGCATTCAGTAGTAGAGCGAATATTAAAGTAATCATTTTAGTTTGTGTTTCAAACTTACTGGGGGCTGGGGCAAAGTTACAATGGGGTGTATATGGGTGCTTTTCCAGTCATAGTGGTAGATTTTACAAGGAAGGTTTCCAGCTCAAATTCAGAAGACTGTCACTTTTTCTTCTTTCTAACATTTTATTTTTGTGTGTGTGCATCATATAACCCAGGGAATAAAGAACAACTAAGTGGCATGTTAAGGTGCAATTATCCAAGAATCATCACGTTCAAAAAGAATGAGAAATAAAAAAAATAATTTGTGACTTTTAAAACATTTGTAAATATAAAGCAATATAGGAACAATATGAAAGGCATGTAGATGGACTAAGTTACGCAAGTACTCTTCTTGCATGCATATCATCTTTGTTTTTATATGTCCTAAAATTAATATGGAATAAGCTGAATGTAATAATTTATAAAGAAGATTGGTATTACACTCTCTTGATGATTTTGGAGGTCTTTTCCAACCTTAATGATTCTATGAGTTCTGTGTCTACTTGGCAGAAATTTGTAAGTAGGTTGCATAGTAAAAATTTCCTCTTCTTCTGTACTATTGTTCACAATCTTTTATTTAATCTTCTGAATGTTTTTACCCTAATTTTTAAATAAACTAAATAGGAACACTTTTCTCTTCTTCTGAATTCTTCTTTTGTCCTCATTTATAATGTCCAAGAAGGTTTAGGTAAATTAATTATCAAAGTATCAGAGCATAAAATCCAGTTTAACAGAAATTCCAAGAAGTGCAGGCCACTGATATTTTATATGATATATTTGGAAATTAAAATTCTATTGCAGTCTCAATTCTCAGGATGAAAGCTGTAGTAAGAACAGGAAATGGCATAAAATCTATTCTGCATGTTACAGATTGTCATGGAAATAGAAATTTGTGAAAACTTAATTTTTGTTCCTCTCTCAAGATAGCAATCTCACAGCCATTTCTGGATGAAATTAAATAAAGGAGCTCCTTAGCTTTTATTTGCAGCACTGATCTGCAACCATCTCTTTCTTTCAAGCAGTTTTAGGATAGACACATATTATTTACGGAAAATCCACAAGGAACATTTTTATAGTACCAGAATAGAAATAATACCATAACAATAAAGATCGAAGATTGATGCAATTGTGAGTACAAGTAATAGCTGCCTTGTGTGGCTGTTATCTCCTCCAGGGAATTCTTTAGAATGGCTTTCATTTTATAAAATGTGTTTGTTTCACTGCAACCTTATACGAGTAGGGAACTGTACTTGTGCTTCTGGAGTGGTTTGTTTTTTTTTTTAACTTCTTATTTTTGGCCCCAAGAAAGAAAAGAAACTAATATAAAATTGGTGTGACTGGTTTCATGAACTTTGAGGCTGCCCTGAACTTTAAAGAAACTAAAAGTCACACAGAAACCATTGATATGTGTAGGTAATTTAAATGTATTTTGCCTGTCTAACATGTTTTTAAACAAGCAGATGCCAGTAGTTCTGATGCTGTTCATGGAGTTTGATAATTTTCACATCAGGAAATGCACCGGTGTAATGCATTGTCTGCTGGCCAGTGTTGTTCAGCCACTTTGTTCTGGAAGCATCAGGTCTGAGATGAAGCCAAAGCAATTTACATCAAATGAGCATCCTGCCCAAAGACACACAATGACAAAAAGTTTGTCCTCAAGCTGGGGCAGATTTTAGTTTATAGAAGATGCAAATATGTGTATGCGTGTGTATATGTGTATACATCTTTAATTATAATATATTATGCAATATATATAATTCTGTGTATTTTTCTACATATGGTGTAATACAATGCATATATTTGTAAATGGTGAAAGCATGAGACCTGAAGAAATGCTGGAACACTCTTTTGTTTTCCTGAGCATGACTTGACCTGCGTTCAATTAAGACATTTTGCTACAGTTTAATATCCAGGAGCAAATTATTTATATCTTATTTGTCAACAGAGGTATAAATGGAGAAAGAAGGTGATAAAATTTAAATCACAATTCCAAAACCAAAAAAAAATCTGGCATAATACCATTTTTTTCTCCTTTTTCCATCCCGTTGTAAGCCTTTATTGCAGTGCTACCAAAATCGACCAAAAACTAAAAAGAATGTACTTCTTCCTAGCTCAATATTCTCAACAGGAAAAAAAAAAAAAAAAGAAAAAACACTGGTATGTGTTGCATTATATTACCAGATGTAAAAAATTGTTATTTTAGAATGGCAGGAGGGAGAGCAGAAGTGATGACCTGAGTGATGCTCAGATGAGGCTGGGAAATAGAATGGCTTGTGGTGACACTGATTTCTCAGGTGGATGGTGATAGAGAAAGACACATTCATAATGGCAAGGAAAAAGGGAAATAAGTTCTGAGACTGCCATGGTAGGTACTGACATTTAGCTACTGAGAAATCTAGAAGGAATAACACTGCATGGACATGCAGGTTTCTCTGAGCTGCCAAATATTGCTTGATGCTTTGTACCCCCATTCTGACACTGCTGTAAGGCTTCCAAGAAACCGCTATAAATATTTCACATCTGTACTGTTCATTACTCTCATTACTTCAGCTTATATTTCTGTGAGATAAAAGAGGTGATAGTGTCTGACATTGCTCTACCTCTGATTTATATTGCCAATAGGTCCTGCATTTTTTGTTTGTTTGAATTCCATCACCCTGTATACAAAGAAACAAAGGCTTACAGCCTCCCTTGGCAAGCCACTTACTTTACTTTTCTCAGCTAAAATGTATTTCTGCTGTGCAGTCATTTTCCTGAGCTTCAGTCTTTCACATCAGTATTGAAATACATTTGCCCTTTGTCAAGAATAGTCTTAATAACTTAACCACCATTTTTTTATTACTGAATTGCATGAAGCAGTAAACAGCACATTAATTAAAATCTTCAGGCCCATATTTAATGTGAGGCATTACAAGTGACAAGGAGGCCAAAGAGATAAATCAGAAAGGGTCAGAGGCAGGAAGTTCACTCTGAAAAAGATGACTTCACATATTACAGGGGGAAGAAAAGAATCACAATATAGACTTTTAATTGAGAAGGAACTACTAGAGAGGATTTAATCCCTGACTTTAAAGAGGAGGGGAGATGGAGATGTAATATAATACAGTGGGGAAAAAAAGAAAAATACTAAAGCAATCAAATTGCATAATATCAAAAGTGGGGAGGTAAACATTTCTTTGCAAGTAAAACTGCATTCAGCCCTGATAAGAATTTGGAATACGAGCAATAAAAATAATTAAGGTGATGGGAAGGCCACCTTATGGGAAAAACATTCAAAGAAATAAATAACTCAGTCAAATGACATCAGGAGGACACATCCAACTTCTGTAAGAATTTAAAAGTTGTATACAGCAGGCCAAAAAGGGTTTTTTCCATCAGTCACCAGGGTGCATTACATAAAACAGAGCAGTGCATTAAATTACAATAGTGCCAAAAGAAATATTGGAATTTATTTATTTAAAGGCCCAAGAAGTTTTTTTGTCAGGAAAAATCTATGACAACAATGTAGTACAGGTAGAAAGAAATCTCAGAAAATAACAATGCAAATTAGCAGCAAACCAGGAGAGAGTATCAGACACCCAATGAAAATAAACATATGTCAACTACAACATAAATTAGAACATCATGAGCATAAAGAGAACACAGGTACATCAGCAGCAGATTAATGCAGACAAGCAGTAAGAAAAAACAGAAATAAATAAATACATAAAATTTAATCACAGGAACCCCTGGAAAGAAACAAATGCAATCTTGCTTACTAGCTGCTTGTCAGCAGACATAGTGTTGCAGCTCCTCCTTACCCTTTCAGCAGTGTGAACCTACCCACCCACCTACAATCAGGAGAGACCCCACTTACAAAGGGGCATAAATGCATGTGACTACAGCCACTTTCTTCCATGCCTAGAATGCAATATTGGCAGCGGCATCTCTTTATTTCTTATGTTGCCCTCCCACAGGCTCTACAGGATGTTAAACCAATAGCACCAAAGGGCACTGCTGCAGGGTCATGCTTATTACATGAGATATAACCAAATAAAAAAAACTCCTCAAATTAGGAATGAGATTTCCCAAAAATATTCTGGTTTTCAGTTGTTTTTTTTTTTCTTTTTGTCAGATTAATTGTCTGCTAAATTAATGTAACCTCTTTCCACTTGATATGTCACTCATAGTCGGAGCAATTTTAATGAGAATACCTAATCTGCTCATGGAGCCCAAACAGCAACCTCTTCTGTTACCGAACACTTAACTTCCAATAGTGTAGAGTGATTGATATTTGTAGGCATTCATCATCTGGAGTATTCTGAGAGCCCTGAGAACTAAGCTGTCATGATGCCCTGGATTATTAACACTACGTCCTTTCTCAGGAGCCAACCACAATCCACACTTTTTGGCATTCCATACAGCTAATGTCAGCATAAAAGAAAAATGTATCTATGAAAGTTTGTTTCTATTTTTTTATTAAATTATGACTCAGAGTTGACAACTACCACACAAGTAGCTGGAAACTGACATTTCCCCAAACAATTTTTAGATGAATTTACATTTTTAGTTACCATATTCTATCAAGCATATTCAAGAGAAGCTATTTTCTGACTGAGTCCTGTGACATTTGACATATCATCAATATGAGTCAGACAGCCTTATGGTGTCAGAGACATGTCTCCTTTGCTTTTAAACGGAGACATGCCCATTTACAGCACTTAATGATGTAGTTCAATGTGCATTAAGTTCATCCCCTAGAACTGTCAGAGCTGAAGGTCTCTGATTTGTGCAGCTATTGCTGTGAATCTGCCCTTCTTATTTCTCACTCAGAAGAAGCTGGTCTGGAAGCAATAACAATGATAAAATGCAATAAAAGTGGCTGAGCTTGTAGTTTTCTTTCTATGCCAGAAATTATATGTGAAAAAAAAGATCTCTGAACAAAAGGCCAAGACTATTGGAAGTTTTTGTCTTTAAAAGGTAGTTATATAGTGATTATAACTTATAAAGAAAAAACTGTTCTAAGGAAAGAATTTTAGGCTCTCACTAACTAGAAGTTGTCCAGAGAGATCGTACAACTAACATTAACAAAGTATTTTTAGAAAATTTATAAAATAACAGTGGGGATAATTAACACTGGGTTCACTGAAATCTCATTAGACTCACACATTTATGCAATATCTTCTTTGAGTAAGACTCAAGTCAAGTTCTGACTTGTGTGTTTAAGGTGGCATAAACAAGTGCTGTATTTATTGGACTAACCCCTCAGGGCACTGAAAACCGGAAAAGATTGTCAAGCATTTTGTCACACTGAATAGAATACTTAGGTGAAAAAATAGCGGGTGAACTTCAATTTTATTAAATATAAAAGCCTGACCATATAGAAAAAGAATTCTAACCTTACATATACTGTGAGGGAATCTGACAAAGGTGTTAATATTCAACAAGAAAGTTCGGGGTTTGTAACAAACAGCTCTATGAAAGCATTGCCTGAATGAGTAATTGCAGTCAAAGAAGCACATAGAATGTTAGGAATTCCTACAGAACAGCAAAAGACAAACTAGAAAGCATAAGTCATGTGTCTTCAGTGTTGAGAGCAGGTCCCGTCTCCCTAATTCAAGAGGGATTCAGAGAAAAAAAAGTATTTAGAGAAGCATGTCAAAGGTAAATCAGTGTTGCAGATTGGCTTTTGTACATGAAGAGACTGCTGAACAGACTGGGATCTTTTAATTTGAAAGACAGACAGATAAAAAGGAATATGGTAGGGATCTATACAACTGTCGTAGTTTAACCCCAGGCAGCCACCAAGCCCCATGCAGCTGCTCACTCACTTGCCCACGAGCAGATCAGGGAGAGAATTGGAAAGGTAAAAAATAGAGAACTCTGGGGTCAAGATAAAGACAGTTTAATAGGGAAAACAAAAGCTGTGCACAGAAACAAAGCAAAAAAAGGGATTCACTGCATCTCATGGGCAGGCAGGCATTCAGCCAGCTCCAGGAGAGCCAGGTGCCATCACACATAACAGTCACTTGGGAAGACAAACATCATCACTCCAAACTTCCTCCCCTTCTTTCTTCTTCACTTTATAGAATGAGCATGATGTCATATGATCTGGAATATCTCTTTGGTCATTTTGGGTCACCTGTCCTGACTGTGTCTCCTCCCAACCTCCCATGCACCTTCAACTTCCTTGCCAGTGTGGCATCGCAAAAAGCAGAAAAGGCCTTGGCTCTGTGTAAGCCCTATTCAGCAATAACAAAAACATCTCTGTATTATCAACCCTGTGTTCAGCACAAATCCAAAACATAGCCTTACGCCAGCTACTATGAAGAAAACTAACTCTAGCTGAAACCAGCACAACGACCACGAGAATGCATGGAAAAACCACTGTTGACTGTTTATTATCCAGGAAGCTTCGGAAGAAGTCATCACTACATGAGTAGTTCAACATAAAATCGGCGTCGTGAATTCACCCAACACTCCAACTATGAAATTCAGTGAACGTGAAGGGTGTACAACCATCTAGGAAGCAATTAAGAGACATTAATGGTACAAACACCCACTGCTGACAGTGAAATGCAAGGTTCTCTTTCTACTGTGGAAGAGGGTGACTGCTGTGGCCCCTTTCACAGGCATAACACAGGGTTAACACCGAAACTTTGATGTGATCCAGTTGGAACACCCCTATCCCATCCATCCTAATGACAGGAACATTATCCCACAAGGTTAATCAGCTTGCCTCACAGCACTCAGCACTTACCAAGGACATTAGTGTTTTCCTGTGGAGCAGCACTATGGATATGAATAAATCCCCTAGTTCACATCCCATGGACTTATTTAATCACACGAGCTGCATTCCTTTGTGTTTAAACTAACCGGAAGCCATGCTCCAGGAGATCATGTAGCATGCTGCAGCTGCTGGTGCAAGATACTGGCCAAGAGCCTGTATCAAGTAATGATCCCAAACCAAGCCTGCAGGTCTTGGGTCCTTAGTGCCACTGTAGCATTTTACAAATGTGCCACACTACCTGCTGATGAAAACAGAAGACTGATATTGGACAGCCTGGAGTCTGCAGGTGCTCTATCATGTTCCTATGATTTTCAGAAGTATTTCTCACCATTTTGACTACGTTAATTGTCCCACAGATCAAGTGGGATGTGTAGTATCCCATGTCTTGAATAATAGTGGGAAGCCAGAGAGGGCATGTTTTCAATAAATTTGGAAAGCTATATTTTCCCTTTGTTATTTCATCTTCTTTCTTTTGTTCAATCATCCACTGTGTAATGGTAATAAAAGAGCAGGTGAGGTAGTTAGTGATATGACCTCACAGACACCATGGTTATGGATAATTTCAAATGTCTGCAACAACATTTACAGAACAAGAAACAGAATTCTTTACTGTTGGATATAAAAGAACACGAAAAGACCAAACCTAAACAGAATATTCGCCTTGTTGCTACTTTTTCTTGGATGTACTGAATCTCACAGAGCTATGCAGAACTTTCTTCTCAGCAAAACAATTGTATTAAAGAAAAAAGAATTTTTTTTTTTTTGCAGGCTGTTTCATTGTGTGCTTCAGATGTACAATTAATGACATAAAAAGACTATTCAGCTTCTTCCTATACTGACAACTTCAGATCTTATTTTAATTGAATCAGCTTGTCTGAGCTTTGAAAGTGTTGTCAAAAGAAAATCACAGCCACAAGGATTCAAAACACCTTTAGAGTGCTATCAACAGTAGCAAATAATATGAGCTTGGAAGAACAATGAAATGAAAACTGACCTTTTCTTTGGAGATATCATATGCATTTGCAGTAAAAAGTGACAAAGTATTTTTCCTTAATGTTATTGTCATTTTTTGGCATCTCTCTTAAGAACTCAATATGACTTCAACTAGCCTCTTAGGGCTGAAGGTGTAACATCATAAAATCTCATAATGACAGTTCACACAACAGATCTGCTTGCATATCTCTTCTCACTACCCCTAACAACCTGAGTGAAAATGTTTATTCACATCATGTCTTTGAGACAGACACTCAAAGAGAGGCGACTTATGGAACAAAAGAGATGAAAAGAGAAACTATGTTTTAAACGTAAAGACAAACCCATAAGGATGGGAAAGAAATTTGAGTCTTCCAGGCAGAGTGCAAAGTAAATTCTAATATATTCACGTACATTTGCATTCTGCATTTAAACTAAAGTTTATTTTGGGAAAAAAAAAAAGGTAAAGATTAATCTACTCACTGACAAAAATATGTATTTATTTTACTTTGTGTAAATGTCTGGTTAGATTTAACCCATTATTTCTCCCTGGTTGATATTTAAGTGCAGGTAAAACGCTGCACTTCTTAATAAAAGCATGTGAAATTCAAGGGTTATCATGATATAAATTAAATTAAAAAAAGAAAAAAAGATTTGCCAAAAATCAGATGGATTGGAGAACTTTTAGGCAGCACAGAGAATTAGTACATCACTCATTTGGAGTAGGTTTAGAAGCATAGTTTCAAACTGCCTCAAATCCAAAATGAAAATAAGAAAATGCTGTTATCTCATTCTACTCTCTCACCAAGAAGGTAATTAAAAATTGTATGTTTCTGCTCTCTGCTCTTTAGGTGTTGCACACAGAGTTGCATGCTTCCAGCAGCAAAAATGCACAGCCTGTCTGTGAACTAAAGGCTTGCTCCTGCTTGGCAAAGCAGATCTCTGCAGCTACTTAAGCAATTACCACTGCTCTGCTGCCTGACTCGTGTGCTTCCTGGAGGTGAAACCCTGATAGCAGATCTGGCAAAAGGGAGTCTGTGAGCATCTTTCATCTGCTACATTCTAGTGTAGCAGCACAAACTACCATTGCTGGCAGCTGAAGTGATTACACTAGACAGTGACTGGAGTGCTTCAAGTATGCTTTTCT
The DNA here is from genome assembly GCA_013398015.1 of Oreocharis arfaki. Taxonomy (NCBI): domain Eukaryota; kingdom Metazoa; phylum Chordata; class Aves; order Passeriformes; family Paramythiidae; genus Oreocharis; species Oreocharis arfaki. Next base: position 674,971 of record VZRR01011757.1, read on the forward strand.
TCTCTTTTGCATGCACTGTGAGTTACTGTCTTAAATTACCATAGGATGATTCACCACAGCGTGTCTGTATGCTAGAGTTGGTTCTATTTTTCTGTTAGAGGGAAAACATGCCATAAAATTCAAACCAGTCTGCAGACACTAATTTTGAAGAAGATAAAACAGAAAGCCAATAACTTACCAGTCAGATTTACTTTATTTTCTTCAAGTTCACCACAGCTGCTTTTTAAGAGTGCAGTCTCCTAGTATCAGCACTGAGAGCTTCAGTCAAGTGGACTGGGGTTGAAGTCGAGAAAACACGATGCTCTGTTTTCCTTTAGGAATTTTGGAGCCCTGAGGAAAAGTAAAATGCAAAAAAAAAAAAAAAAAATCGCATTTCTCTGAACACCTTCAGTAAGACTAAAACATAAAATTAGCTATACTCAATAAAGATTAATGTACTTTAAAAGTTGTCTCACTGTAGAGCAGTCAACATCAGCATCTCAGCCTTCTGTCTGACTTTTTAATTTATTATTTTAACTTCCCAAGAATAAAAGTAGAGAAAATGACCCAAATACCCTGATAAGTAACCAGCTTGAGTTTTGCTCCACTAAAATAAAAAATTTCTTTATATGTCTTCCAAAAATTATACACTACTACAAGAAAAGAAAAAAGAAAAGAAAAAAAGAAAAGAAAAGAAAAGAAAAGAAAAGAAAAGAAAAGAAAAGAAAAGAAAAGAAAAGAAAAGAAAAGAAAAGAAAAGAAAAGAAAAGAAAAGAAAAGAAAAGAAAAGACAAAAGAATATTGAGTCTGTTAGCCTGACTGTGCCCTCTGATCTCAAGTGAGCGGCTGCAAACTTAACCTGGGGTTCAGATTCTCTATCTATTCTAAGCTAGAGATAGAAAAGAACAATATTCTGAAATTCAGTACTTTGGGAACAGGAAGATCTATACTCTTCACACACACACACAAGCTGTTCAGCAAGGAAGACACAGAATCCAGTGGTCTTATCCCTGCAGCTGCTAAAACTCAAACACGAGAGAGAAAAAAATCTGCTTATAGTTCAGAAAATCTTCTCAAATCCTGTAGGCCCTTGCTATACATTCGTGCCCTATCTTGTACCTCTGGTCTGCAAGACTAATGTAGGTGGTGTGAAAGATTATCTGACGAACTAAAGATAGAACCTGGCTCACAGTTAGCATCAACCTAAGAAGCAACCACTCATAATCCTCAGCACTTCAGAGTATCCCACTTTCACCTGGTTACCTGAGAAACATAGTCCTTCCAAGGTTTAACAATCTGGTTTTGGTGGTAAGCACTAAACTGTAGCTTGTAGCAAACCAAGCATTTCAAAGAAGCATGAAATCAAGCTATTAAATAAAACTGCAGTTTTACTTTTGAAACCAAGTCATCAAAATGGTTATTGGTACAAAATATTCTTTAAGCACTAACATTTTAAAACTCAAATGTTTTCAGTTCTTTTTGATTAAGGAAGCATATTTTTGGTCTTGCCATTTTCAGGAAAGATTGCCAGGAAATATCACAGAGCAAATTTATTTATTATTTATATCTAGAAACTCTGATACATTGAAGTTTTCTTAATAGATGTGTTTTTATCTCCCAGAAGACAGTTAGAAAGGTAATTATGACATGCAAATTATGATTCTAATTAAAAATAATACACTGATATACAGTATCTAGTCTTGCAACCTATGCTTGGTAATTCTTCAGGTAGACTGAATTCTGACAGAGATTTTACTCTGATTTATAGGGTTTAGGCCAATTTATCCCAAGTATAGGTTTTATGTTCCACTTTTCCCATTTATGTAGTTTTTCTTCTTCAGATCCACGGTTTCAAAATTTTCTTAGTTCACATATTTAACATATTTAACAAGTTTTCATAAAGAAGGAATCTCTGTCTTGGGCTGTTCTTTAAGCCTTTGTCTTTGATGAAATGGTTGTCACAGCCTTTATAGTCTCTCTAATTAATGTAAAAACCCCAAATCAAAACACAAGTCCTTCGGATTAAAACATTTGCAGTACATTTTAATTATAGTCTTTGTGGGGCTTTTCCTTATGTCTATTTTCAATCCTCCCTTTATGAAAGCTTAAGAAACAAGGACACAAGGCACTGCCAGAGAGAGAAAAGGACACCTGACTCAATAAACTGTTCTCTTTAAGTTTATCTCACACCCATTTTCTTGCTTAGTAACTATATCCTTTGATTCCCTTCTCAATCAGACATGCAAGGTTCTCTCTTAAACTCATTTGAGCTATTTGCTTTGATGGCTTTACTTGGCAACTGCAATAAGTGAAATGCTCTGCTTGAACTCTTTGTGTGCTATCTCTCTCTCTGCATTTAAATTGTGGTGTCTAATGTCTGAATCATTCATATTGAGAATATTTTGTCCTACCTTTGCTATCATTCCCTTCTCACAATTCTGGATGTTATTCAGGTCATCTCAAGAGTTTCCCATTTCTCTTCATTAAAAAAAAAAATTAAAATTGTCTAAAAATATTATTTAATTCCAATTTCTTGAAACAAGTGCCCTAGGCTTAGGAAAACATCTTCAACTAAACCTCAAAACAATGTGTTAGAAAGACTTTACTAATTCTGCTCACTGAAAACATAATTATCTTTCAGTTTGGTATGGAAATCAGATCCTTTACTTTGACTTCTAAGAACATAGCATCTTTTAATCTATGCAGATATTTTATAGCTGTTTAGTCCGAAATACTTATCAGCCCCTTCTTTTCAAACTTTCTGATGCTTTTGGCCCCATCTGTCTACACAGGTAATCAGTTGTTAAACTGAACCTTAGTGCTGAGCTACATCATCTGTGGTAGGGCAGAGGAGACGATCAGATTATAAAAAGAAACAACAGGAAAACCCACCCCCCCCAAAAAAAAAAAAACAAAAAAAACCAAAAAACAAAAAACAACAAACCAAAAATTCTTGGGCACATTAAAAATAATTCTTATATGCTAAAAATCAGAGTTAAAATCAAATCGGAGTTTTAAGCTCTCAGGTCCTCTAATGTTTAAACTATATTAGTATCTAGAAGTGTTGCCTCAGTTATGCAATGCAGGTATAGGAAGTGCTTACACCTAAAAGGCTGTGTGTATTGAATACGATATCAGTGCATTCTGCACCACGTCTCAGTCTCCAAGCTGTACTTGCCTGGACCAGAGCTCCCTTACAAGCACATCCCCTGCCTGCATGCCTGGGCTCTCTTCCAAGGGAGAGCAAAGTGAAGGTCTCATCATCCCAATGCAGCACCACACTGCAGCTGCAAGGAGCACTGTGGTTTCACTACTGTGTGTGTGCACAGAAACCCAAAAAGCTTTGCTTTTTTATCTGGTAAGTTATACAGACACAGCTCGGTTCTCATTAAGAGAGGTCAGGCACAAGGGAAAGATAGACTTAGGTTTTATAGAGGGAAAAATAAATTTCTGCTCATCTTACCAAAACTGTCATTTATAAATTAACTAGAGAGCAAACAGCAGTCTAACCATCAGGATCTTCACTGGCTTGTGGCAGAGGTCTTTGTTGTGGTCCTGGTTTTCAGGATAGTACTAATGGTTTATCCAAAGTATTTTTCAAGTAAAATGGACGTGTTACAAGACAGCTGGGGAGGGAATTGTACTGGTTTATCTCATGCTCTAGCAAAACACTTCAGTAACTAAGCTATTAAATAGAAAAAGAGCAGTCGTGTTTTATGAGACAGAAATTATTCTTACTCTGCTCAACTAAAGAAAGCTCATGCTGCTACCTGCTTTCACTTCAGGATTTCCGGACTGAGGATCCCAAGTGGATTTCCTAACAGTTGCAGGGAACACTCATGGGGTTGGATTATTGGACTGATGACATCCCTGTTTTTTCCCTGTAGGTCATCTCTTTCTCATGACCTACTTGTGCCTAAGCTTAAGCAAGGAAGCAAAATAGACATCCCTGGTATTCACATATTTGATGGAAAGAAATAGCTCCTGTGGAAGATTCATATTTTCAAACACAGGACTTAAAACCATTTACTCTGCAGGTTCCTTAAATTCAAATAAGGTTCAGAACCTACAAATCCCTGCATCCATGTGCCTTGCTCACATTTTGCATCTAAAACCAGAAAAAGGCTGCAACTCCTAATTCCTGACAGCCAGGAGGTAAGTTGGATCTGCCCCTCAGAGGTTCAGCAGTGGACTCTGGCATACCACTGTTTTACAGCGTCAAATGATGTACACCATACACCATACTCTAAAAACAAAATTTGTAGAACATTTTGAAACCAATTAGAGTGACCTTCACTAAACACATTAGGCTGAAATATTTGCTTCAGTTTGACCTTTTGTGTTTTCCTTCTCCTACAATCATGATTTTAATTTGCCTCTATTTTGTTGCTTCAGATAATTTTAAAGTGTTCTGTGTATTACTTAAATAGTAACCTTGGCATTGTTATTCTACCACATTGACCTCTAATACAATTACCTCCATTTTAGATTGATAATAACTGGAAAAATATGCAAATATCCTTTAATCTCTTTACTCAATGCAAAGTTGTTTTGTCCTTTTGTTTTGTTTTTTTTCTCTTTTGGTTGGTACTTATGATCAGCTTTCTGATCACTAAACATGATTTTAATCAACATTTCAATGGGACATTTAATATTACTTAATGATGAGGGTTTTTCTTATTAATTCAGAATATTTAGTGGTTAGCAGAGATGTTTTATCTTCATAGCTCCTGGCACAAAAGAAATAATATATTCAGAAGTACAGAAAACATGGGTAATTTTATTGCATCGCTCATGCTTGTTTGATTTTTTTATTTCCCCAACTCAATATACTGTCTAATAAAAAAAGTAGTTTGTAGCTCTTCTCTGTAAGGGGATCAAAGTGCAGAACTCAATGATAGAGGCAGAGAACCATGGAAAAGTATTTGGGTGTCATAAGAGACCACATAATTACCCACCAGTACTTCCCAAAACCAGGCATTAAACTGGTGAGGAGAAAGATTAATCCTCTGAAAACCAAGCTTCATTATTCAATAATCTCTGTGTGGCTGGGAGAAAAGGAAGGCATAGGCAGAGCTGATTCCTAGGTTTGGGAAGCAGCTGATTACTCCAGCAGCTTGAGCAATATGGACAGTCTGAGGCAGGCAATGCTCTCCTCGTCTCTCATCCCAGTGTCTGCCCATATTCATGAAGAGTATTCATCATGATCATAACTGACGGGAGAGATTTGCCTCTTAATTTTTTTTTCCTGCCTATCTGCTATCTCTCAGCAAGAAAATGTCTCTTTTTCACCATATTTCTGATGAGGATAACTTATTTTTCTGAGGTTTGAGCCAGGTGGACAGCAAACTGGGTTTATTCAGCAGTCCCCAAACAGTAGTAAAAGAGTCACCCTTGAAAGAACTTTCAGCGATTGCACCAAGGCAATGAAATGTTCAAATATTTTACCCATCTCCTTTAGCAGTCAGTATAAAGCCTGTTTAAAAAATAGATACCAAAGTCACAATGAGATCTAAGGAAAAGCCTGGGCTGTGATGCTTGTCAGGGTGCTCTGTTCGCTGAAAAACTGTTAAGTTCCCTGACCTGCCTGTAGCCTCCGCTGTAAATAGTCAGCATCTATCTCTGCAACCTTGGGCCAAACTTCTGGGAAAAGAGCTAAGTCGTGGAAAAAAGCTGTGAGGAGCTTGTCTGGGACCTCTGCCTGTGCATCCTCTTCTTTTTGGCTTACATACCACATTTAAACTCTGGTGCTAAGTCTACCACACTTTTCAGGTTACTGGTGACTGTCACCATGCCTGCCTCACTTCTCTTGTTTGGGCACTGTGGGGCTGCGCTCCTCGTCAGGGAGGACACTGCCCTGCTGACCTTGGTGGCCCCCAGCTTGCTCCTGATGTAGAGTAGTCAGCTCATGCTACTGCCTTCCTTGGCATCCAAGGTGATTTCAATAAGGCACACCCCTGGAGAAAATTTGTTGTGTTATTTAATTGTCTGTTTTATTAGAAAAGGAATTAAATTAAAACTTTGTGGTTTGCTCCATGGTGAGGGGTTTTTGTTGATTTTATTATTTGAAGAAATCCCAAAGAAATGGGTTCTTGGCATTTTCAATGGTATTTAAGTGCCAGGCAGATGTGGGACTCCAACCAAGTACATTGCTTCTCATTGTTTTTTTTTTGCTCAACCCCTACTGTGTTGTGCAGTTGAGCTGGAAGGCCCAGATGCCACTGCTGCTCTAAATACCTCTGTAAAATGCAAGTCTGAGAGAAATGCTGCAGCTGTGCCACCTCCTCTCATTGTTTCAGGGGCATTGCTATCCCCAGGACCAGTGACATTTGGATTGCACCATGCTGTTCCACACACTGTCTGTTACTGCTCACGGACTAGGCAGCATTGAAAAGAAAACAGTAATTTGGTTTTGTCGCTGTGTGATTTTTAATTTCCCCACCCCCAATAACTTTGGGCGCCTTAACTTCTCTTTGTTGGTAAAAATGTTGCACACTTTAAAAACGAGTGCCTTCTTTCTCAAAGTAAGAGGGAAAGAAATATGTCTGCTCTTGTGAACAAAATTACTGCCCTGAAAATCTTAAGACTGACTCAAATTACCCTAAATTTCTCCACTATAATGTTTTCACATACCTCAGAACAAGAACCGCTTTATTTCTTCAATGAAAACAGAGCTCACAATACCTCAGACTGTTTCATTTGTAATTTACCCCATTGAGTAATTTACCTATATTCCAACACACAAGTGTTTATTTTTAACATTTCTAAACAAAGAAAATCTACAACAAAGGCACCATCAATTTTATTGGAATTGTGGCGATCAGCAGCTCAATTTGCAGGTTGTCATTATTTGGAAGATAGATTTGAACAACAAGGAAAGTTTACAGTTTATCTGATAAAGGAAAATACAATTAATTTTCTTTATAAAGCTATTTATAAATCACCTATTCAGGGAATATAAATAATGCCATGTAATTTACAGGACAAATTATATAGTATGAATAATGAATATTCTCAATGATCAGCTCATGAATGAACCATGAGTAAAAATTTATTGACACAAGCTATTTACTGAAGAACTGCAAATGGAAAAATATATTTGTAAAATTCATAACCTGTATCCAGATAACTTTCAAAGTGTAGAAATTTAAACCGAACACTTTTTATTATTCTGAAGACATGAGTAATGTACATGCATGGCCATTCAACTGATTGACTCACCCCTCCATTCAGCAGTTTCTTAGAAATCATGAAAGAATAGTAAGGCGTCTCTGAGTGAGCTCAGATAATTGATGCATCTTGGATACATCAAATCACTTCAGTCTTACTGGTGTGCTGAATATCCTCAGTTGTCTCAAACAGCTGCCTTTGTTAATACCCAAATACATGAAACTGCTTGAAAAGTGTCCCAGGAACCCAGACTCCACATGTTTAGGATTTATTTTGCAAAACCAAGATGAATCAGAGTGTTTCAAATGTTTGCGCTGCCACGTAATACTCATTTGTGAGCATTTAAGGGTTGATGGATGAAGCAGGGTCTGTATTGTGCTAGGTGATTTATGAACACCAGACAAAAGAGAGTCCCAGCCTATTACAATTTATAATCTAAGTAATTTAAGTAAAATTATGTATAATTCTAATTTGCATACTGACCGTTAGGGTTAATGTAATGTAAAACTAGTTGTCTGTGATATCACATTTTTTCCTCGAGTATTCTTAAAAGACTACCTACCTTTGTGTCAGTAACACTTCCAGAAGAGCTGGGTTTTTTCAAAAATGTTTAAAGAAATGCAAGACAAACCTTTTTCCAGGCAACATCACATTTCTTAATCATGGAGCTGGCCAAGAAAAAAGTGTGAAGTTGAGCTGCACAACAGGCTTTTGGTTTGCAAAGTTCACGGAAATATTTTCTCAAAACAAGTTGTTACAGCTGAGAAGGTACACAGCCAAGTCACACTGAAATTTGAACAAATATTTGCAAAAACTGCATTGCACACAGCTATTAAGCAAATATTTGCATAACCCTCCTAGGTTATGCACTAGGTTCTGCGCAGCTTGGCTTTCAAGTTCCTGCAGCATGGGAAGACAATTCAAGACTGCTATGAAGAGGTCTTTTTTTTTTGTTACTGTGGTCTATCCAAACTCACAATGAAAATCTCCTGATGAAGTGTATTCCCAACAGCATTACTGACTAACTAAAGAACTGAATGACTTCAGCTAAATGTTGCATTATGGAGACAGATACAACCACTATCCTCATCTGAACTACTGCATCACACATTTTGAGGATGAATGATTGTTCTGGTTTTGTTCATTTGTTTTCAAACCTATTAATTAGACCAAAGTATTAAAAAGAAGGCAGTTTTTAGATCACAAGTGTGATTTCTTATGCAATATATAGACTTTCGTCTCCAGAATGGTTACACTGAACTGCTTTCTTTGGACTCCCTCTCCAGGCTGAGATTTGGCAAATTCCAGACTGTTACAGCTACTGAAATTTATCCCTTACCTTTTGAGGCAAATTGCATTTTCTTACAATGAAGAAATGTCTTTTTTACTGAGCACAAAGCCATATTTCCAGCCAAAACAGAAAAAAATAAGAGAAGAGAGGAGTGAGAAGAAGTGAGAGAAAAAACTCTGCAGACACCAAGGCTGTTGAAGAATGAGGAGGAGGAAATGGTCCAGGCCCAAGAGCAGATTTCCCTGCAGATTGCCCTGCAACCCATGGTGAAGACCATGGTGAGGTAGGCTGTCCTCCTAAGTCCATGGCAGTCCATATGGGTGCAGATACCCACCTTCAGCCTGCGGAGAAGCCCCACAGCAAAGCAGGTAGATGGCTGAAAATGGCCATGACCCTGTGAGAAGCCCATGCTGGAGCAGGCTCCTGGCAGGCACCTGCAGACCCATGGAAAGAGGAGGCCAGTCTGGAGCAGGTTTGCTGGCAGGGCTTGTGATGCCATGGGGGACACACACCGGAGCAGCCTGTTCCTGAGGGACTGCACCCCAGGAAAAAGACCCACATTGGAGCAGTTCGTGACAAACTGTAGCCTGTTGGAGGGCCTCATGTTGGAGAAGTCCATGAGGAACTGTATCCTGTGAGATGGACCCAGCACTTGGGCAGAGGAAGGACTCCTCTCTCTGGGAAGGAAGCAGCAGCGGAAAATCATGAGATAGATGAACTGACCATAACCCCTGTTCCCCTCTCCCTGCAGTGCTGTGGAAGGAGAAGGTAGAGCCTGGGAAGGAGGGAAGGGTGGAAGGAAGGTGTTTTTAAGACATCTTTTACTTCTCACTATCCTGCTCTGATTTTGGTTGGTATAAAATTTAATTAATTTTCCCAAGCTGAGTCTGTTTTGCACATGGCGGTAATCAGTGAGTGATCTCTTCCTGCCCTTAGCTCATAAGCCTTTCATTACATTTTCTTTCTTTCCAGTTGCTGAGGAGAGTGATAGAGCAGCTCTGCTGGGCACCTAGTATCTAACCAGGGTAACTCCCACACAGCACTAAATTTAAAGCTTCAGATGAACCCACCTGAGACCAACCCCATAGGAATTAACAAGAAGTAGCCTGCATGGCATCAGCATCCTTCAGAGAGATCACTTGACCTGCTCCAGTTGTGAATTTTGAATCCAATTTAGGTATAGATCAGAACGATCTATCTCAAGTTGTGGATGCAGTATATTGTTTTCTGAAATCCCAATATACTGATAAAATAAAAGTGATGATAAAAGTAAACAATGGCTTTTAATATGCAGTTTTTCTTAGCCCATTGTCACATCTTGCCAGTTTAATAGTGTAGATAGAGTAACTGCAGCACATGGGTGTGAAGTGAGGTGACTGCTTTTTATTACTGAAAAACTAAAAGGCCTTTTTGCAATACCTATTTAAAGGTAGAAAGAAACAGTGGGCCTTTCATTCAAAATCTTTGCCTACTGAGAGATCTAATCTGATGATGATGAGGAAATGAAACATAAGAGGATACGTTCTGCAGTTTGAAGTCACCATCACTTCTAATCCCCCTGACTCTCAGAACAATATCAAGCTGTTGAAAATTATGACAGGTAGTTAATCCCACTTAATTAATACAGCATCATTTGCTTTTCAAATGCCAAACATATAAGTACAGTGTCAGATAAGATATATTCGCTCTCAATTTGTGCACCTAAAGTCTACTTTACCCTAGACTATAACTTAGACATGTTTTCTTTTTTTTTTTTGCCTTCCTTTTGATTCTTAGGAGAGAATATATTGTGATTATTTTGTGGGTGGAGATGACACAATCCATTTTTCTTTACATGATCTAGTGTTTTCTTCAGATGAGTTCTTCACTTATCCTCTCCTGTTACTTAAAAGCCCCAAACAATAAATGCTAAATCAGATTATATCCTGATTTAGCTATTTTTATTTTTAATTACCTGCTTATACTAAGCAGGAGTTGCTCTGATTTTCATAAGAAATAATTTTCTTCTCATTGTTAGCATCCTCTGTGACTACAGAAGAATGTTTTGTCATTTCACAATTATTATCAAATAGCCTCTTTCTCGAATTTACTCAAAATGTGGTAGAAAATATTGCTATAATTTCAAGACAAGAGTTTGGAAGTTGACCTTCGACTTCTTATGGAAAAGAAGGTTAATCCTAGTTCCGGTAATTTAGACACTAAATAAAATCTCTAGAGAAAATTCTTTGATTTGATATTCAGTCCATTTTTATTTTCTAAAATAATCTTGTCTTTTCAGTGCTGTAGACTTTATATTGGTTATTCAGAAGATATGTTTTTTTGAAAAAAAAGCTGTTTTTTCTCAGGGAAAATGAAGTTTAAATGCCTCAAATTATTTTATAGAAGAAAGTAAATTGAACAAAATAAGTTTGAAAAAAAAAAAAAGAAAAGAAAGAAAAAAATTCCAGGAACATAAAATTTTCCTTTCTCAGAACTTCAAAAATAAAATTACCTGAGATTTTTTCTTTTAAAACAAATTTCAACTGCTTTTATTAATACATACAAAAGAAAATTTAAATCAATTTTATTAAAAAATTTCTTATGGGAGGAAAGGAATGAAGGTACTTTATTTCAGAATTTTTGATTTCCATTTCAAACCAGAATAGAAAAGATATTGGCTCTCTATATTCTGCATAGTCGAAGATTTCCATTATTTCTCTCACTGTCCAGATATAAGACACATCTACAAAAAGATGTGTACTTTCATATATTAACATTCATAAAATCTAGAAGTCAATATTGAAAATTCAGCTTTCTTTTTTAAAAGCTGACACCTGTTCCGGTTTTCAGTCAACAGGAAGATGAACATTATATACTAAAACCTCATTAGAATTAACCCATGTGCTTAAGGAATAAAAATTCAAAACCATTGGACTTTCTACCTGTTACATAGAAGCATTCCAGAAGTCTGAAAAAAAGGAAACACGGAAACATAATCATATCTGTATGAGTAATAGTGCAAATGTTTGTGTGCCATGTTTCCTTTTGAGGCTCAAGACCTTGAGATACACTCAGTTAACAGGGAGAACTGATAGTAGGAATTGGAGTATAATGTAGATTGTCAGAATGTGGCACATGCTGCTTTTTAAATGAGCTGAAAGAACCATGAATTTTCAAGACAGTCAACCTGCCCTTAATTTCTCTTTAAACAAGCAAATGAGAAAAATCCAAACAAACCACCCCTTCAAAAAATAAAACAACCAAAAACCAAACAAGGTCCAAAAATCAAGCAAACAAACAAACAAACAAAACAAACAAAAAACAAAACAAAAACAAGCAAACAAAAAAAAAAAAAAAAAAAAAAAAAAAAAAAAAAAAAAAAAAAAAAAAAAAAAAAAAAAAAAAAAAAAAAAAAAAAACAACAAAGCAATCCCATACCCTTGTCTGGGCAAAGATTTGTAAACAGCTAGAAGAGGAGACAGCATACATTTGTAAAGAAAGAAAGAAAAAAAACTTCAAGCCACCCTAATTCATTTTTATCACAGACTAAGAGACCCATTTTGAGTGAAGAAACAATTGATGTGACTTTTTTTTTTACTTTACAGAAGTTGTAAACTGTTCTGACAGTATAATAAAACAAGGGAATGTGATTTAGATAGAAATTCTATAATGAAGATATAGAAGCACTTGAGAAATTCTATTCAAATAATATGAACCTTATGTGTTCTCTGCAGTCACAGAATTCAAATTCATTTAGTTATTTGTATTGGAGGATCAACAGGATGTCCTGTCCTAGTCATGCTCAGAATGCCATGAAATGGTGCTTGCAAGATTTACTATTGATAGCAAGATGAGTGGGCTATCAAACAATCCAGAGGAAAACAATAATTTATACATGATCTTAAGAATTTGCAAAAATTAACTAAAAAGATTGTTTTTCATGAAGTACCAAGCAGTAAAATAATGACTTGCAGGAGTAGAGAATGGTGAATGGTGTGGTCTCTGCAGCCAGTGCCCAGAGAAGGACTTGTGCTTTAGAAGAGACCACAGAGTGAATGGGAACTAGCACTGACATGCAGTGGTGGATGTGCCAGCCCTGAGTGCATAAATATGACTGTCATTTGCAAAAATTGTGAAATTATTTCCCACTCTGCTTTTAGTGGGTTGTGCTAGAATAATATAAGCTTTTTACCAGGATGAATTTAAGGAAGAAAATAATGATCAGCTGTCTAGAATATTACTTGTAAGAAAAGCGTGAAAAAAGATTGGATTATTTACTTGGGAAGGTTATAGGAGAAAGACAGGTAAAGATGAAAAGAATAAATTATTCTCCAGGTCTACTTTGTGTAGAATAATAAGATACAGTCTTACAGCACAACAAGATATATTCCAGTTGCAGTTGTGGAAAAAAAAAAAAAAACAAGCAAAACAAAACAAAACCTAGGATAAAAATAGCCAATTACTTCGATAGAAAGCCTAAAAGTAATGCAAAATATCCATTACACAGTTTAGACAAATATCACTATGGAATAAGTTAGCTTTAGCTGACCCTGCCACAAGACTGAGAAATAGTCTATATGGCATCACTCCTCTCTTTTGTTACACATTATAAATCTCACTGTGGAGGGGTGCTTTAAAAAAAAGATTCTACCTCTTCTCTTTCTTATCAGACATCCCTGATCTCCCTAGGGAAAGGTTTCTCTAGTCCCTTTCTTTGTACTATTTCTTCCATTAAATCATCTAAATACTGTTCACCTATCATTACCAAACATTGGTTGTGTTTCTCTTGCAAACTAATGTCATAACAAAACACATTCCAAGTTTACCTTGCCATTTCAGTCCATGATGTATAGGTTAGAATATTCACCTTCATAGGACACTGTTGCTGTCAATATTGGTTTTGGATCAGTTCTATTTTTCTTTTTCACTTTTCTCCTTTTTTTTTTTTTCCTTTTCTTTTTTTTTTTTTTTTAAATGAATGCAGTCAAAATAAGCACTTATTCCTGTCCATCTTTTCCAAGTATTCCATAAGTTATGAAGCCTATTGAGAAAGCATATTTTAAATCCACACTCATTTGCTTTTCCACTAATTCTCTCTTGTTTTAAATGCATTAGAAACAGGTCATCAGCTGATGTGAACTTATGACAACCTATTTAGAGACTTACTTTATGATTAACGATATATATTACACGTGAATCTGCAAAGTGGCATCTTCCTGCTGTCTCTTGACACAGCTAAAAGATTATCATCTCGTACTCACGTGACATTTGACATCTTATGCTGAAATCAGTAGACTTACTAAAGATCACCCTGAGTGCCAGTTGAAGACAAAATTTGGTTACGCAATTTGCTGAGCAAGGTCATTTTGAAAAGCAATGAGGGTGCCTGAAAATGCAGTGAAGTTTGACTCAGCTCACATCTACCTGGTACAGAATGAGCAGCAGTGGGGGGTACCGTAAGATCATCCTTTCCTTTTAGCTCAGATATTTCATGAGTTTAGAGAACTGACTTCTCTTTCCAGAGAGTTTCTCTTTCTAGCAGAAGAAGAATCTCTCTCTCAAATGGGTCATGATTTGCACAAGGTGATGCTTCCACTTCGTACTGAAAACACGATTTTGATCAAAACATACTAAATGTTATTTTTAATCTACTAATGATGATAATCGGCTAGTTTTACCATTTAATTTCAATCTAGTTTTACTGTCATCTTTTGGTGAATTTTTATCTCTTAGTAATGAGTATTATAACGTGATTTTTAAAAATTTTCTTTCTTTTGTTGGTGTTATAAATGGCAACTCTGAACAAACATATAACTAATACAAACCAGGCAAGTGTTTCTGCCCTGCCCTAGGACAACATTTTGGTCCATCATATTTTTTGTGGCATCCTTATTGTCTGTCTCCTAATTTGCATCATGTTAATTACTGAGATATTATGCTACAATGCTCTTACACAGCTATTTGAAATAGCTGAATTCATTTGCTTGTAGTAATTAGAAGTGGATGCAAATAAAAATATTCATTTTAAGATGATAGGCAATTACAGATTTCTCAATATCACATTTACAGTTGTTCTATGATTGCATATTTTACTGTAAAATTCTTATCTTAATTTCTGCTTAGCCAAAAATAAATAAATTAAAGCAGTGACATTCTGTCACTGTGCCATAAAAAAGATGCTCTGCTATTTGGCCTAGAATTAAAAGCAAAAATCAAAATGTACTATTAGCCTTTAAGATACTTTTTTTCAAATGTCATTCTTTGAGGATAAAAACATGTTTGCTTTGTAAAGCTCTTAACATTTCAAGCTGAAAGGCTTGAACAAGCTTTGAACTCTGGAGTTATAGATGCCTATAAATTAAAGGGAAAAATAACATTAAATGGTACTGTAGCTTGTGAAGCTGCCTTTTTAAGTCTCTGAATATCTCAAAGCCCTCAAATGTGCAGTTTTCTTGGAGCGGCCTGTGAGCCAAAGAACCCAATGTATCCCATGGAATGTTTTTGATTTATTTGGAAATATCCTTATAAGAGTCATTTAAAAAAAAAAAAAAAAGGGTATTCTCTGTAATGTGTCAATAAACAGCTGGCTATCCAAACAATTTTCTGTCCATAGATGCTGAAACATCTATGCCAGTAGAAACAGAGGGTGATGCTGACTCAAAACACCTTTGCCCCCGACCTGTACATCTTCCACCTTTGACTGGGGCATTACGGTCAAGATTTTTCTGCTTGTAATGAAAAGTTGTGTGCTTGATTTTGTGCCCTTTGAAAAGTCTATTTCTTTTTGGTCTTGGTATTTAGTGTTCTCACCCCACCCTTCCTTTTCTCCTGAATGCCACTATTTCCCTGCGACTGAGAACTTAAATTTCATTTTTTCCCCTGTATTTGACACAAAATGAGCATAGTAAGACTGCTTCTGATTATTCATATCTACTTCTCAGTAAGGCTAAAAGAAGACCTATGTGTATAACTTATAAAAGGAACAGTTACAACACAAATTCCTGGATTTTAAAGTTGTTTACTACCAAGAAAATAAAAGAAACAAGGGAGGACTGTTTTCTTTAGAGAAAAATTTCCAAGCAAATAGTCGCTTCCTGGGCATAACTTAGGTAATTCATAAGTTTGTGTGCATTTTCCTATCAGATCTTTCACCACAAAAAAAAACCCCTCTGAAAAACTGTCTTTTGTCTTATGTGTCCTTCCATCACAAGGCAAAGTAATAAAACACTAATAATGGCTCACAGAGGCTATAAAGAGACCTTAAATCCTTTAAACAAATGGTTACAGTCTAATTGTCTCATCTGCTCATTCATATTATAGCCTTCCATCAACTGTGTGTTGCTGAACTTGTAGACTCTCCAAGTCGCAGATAGGCTTTAAAGTGGGAAGATAACTTTTATTTGTTATGGGCAATAAAGCTAGAGTCTCTACTGACTGTCTGACAAGGAGGTGTCTGGTACTCTGGATCCAGTCAGGCAGAACGCAAATCGAAATAGTGTCTAAAGGGCAAGATAATGGAGGAATGAGAAGTATAAAACCTACACAATAAAATTATATTGCAATGAGAGAAAATTAGAAAATTAGGAGTACAGCCTAAAAGTAGAGCAAATCTGCCCCTTAAAGGCATATACAGTAGGGATGATTGCTACTGAATGGTACCATGCTGGTTTGCCTTTAGTTTAGACTCAGCAATGGTGATATATCGAGTCTGTGTTGAAAGAATGTGTGGGTGGGGCTGAAAGTCATGCTTGTGCATAGGCACAACTGTGCATTTACACATGAAACTGCTCGTTGTGTTTGCTTAGTCCCCTCCATGTCAGTAGGACATTTCTATCTAGTATGTATCTGTGTACAGGCAATTGTTTTGGCTGAATTCTGCATCTTCCAGCATGAATTTTAAAAAGCACAGATCTCAGAAACAGGCCCGTGTTATTTCCTGATTGGAAGAAGATTTGGCACAGAAAGGTCAGTTATTAAAACGGACAGTACAGACAACAAAGATATTTCATGCACACGGACACACGTGGACACGCGAATACATCCCTTCCATTATGAAGCTATTTCAGTTTTTCTTCTAATCTGTCTCCTGTTTATTTGCTGCCACTATCTTACAATGCCACCTGCTAGAAAAGCTTAGTGGAGCCACTGACAGCTCCCCTGCAGTTGCTGCCTGTCAGTGCCTAATTCTCAGTCAGCAGTATACACCCTCTCTAATGTATGTTATATTTCTAATTTCCCTTTCTTTCTCCTTGAGGCAACCTATGCTTATTATCACTGTGGGTAATACTGCTAGGCTGGCTTCCCTTCCACCCCTCCTTCTCCTGAAGTGAAGGTGCAAATGAGATCTGGAGCCCACCACAGTCTAGTTGTAGGTTTAAATTTTAAATCCCTAGCTAGAAAACAACCCATTGCTCCAATTCCTTTCATGTCTACAGCTAATCCACTCTGTATTTCAACAGAAACATCTTCCCTTTGTTTCAGGTTAGCTTTTAAAATGAACTTTTTTGCTAGCTTTTGTATATGAATGCTCAGCTTGTGATGGCCATTTTAGCTGAGTCTATCTGAGGAAAATGGGTAAATATCTCACATTGATAAAGGATTTTTTTTCCCTTCCCCTTACTAAACGTTCTTCTTACCCCTCTGGGGCAAATGAGAACATTCTTTTGCACATGTGTCAACTTAAAGCTTGCACTAAAAAAACAGGTGGAGTTCTCATTTGCTTTTCATCCACTAAAATCGATAGTGCTACATCAGTGTAAAAATGGTAAGAGCAGACTATGATTAATTTCCTAAATTTTTCATTTCCATGCCTCTTTGGTACGTGTCCTGACAATGTCTGTGAACAGTTCCACAGAGATTGCAAGAGGAATCTGGGATCATATTTATGCCATGCGCTCCAGACACACTCAGAAAGATCATACAGCATTATTATGTATAAAATACTCTTTTCAACCCATATTTTAAATGATGTAACTAGAATTCCAATTTACTATGGATACTGTTATTTTCCTTAGTTAAATGAAAAACATATTTTTATAAATAAGGATGATGGAAAGAAACAAGGTCCAGCAGGCATTGGGGATTCCATCTGTTTGTATTGACCTAAGAGATTATTTGTATCAACTTCTAGCATTTGCCTAAACTGTTCTCAGAAGGAATTGTGCTGCTAGGTGGAAATCCATTACCTTTATTTTTTTTCCCTCAAGCATGTACAACTGACACTTCGAATTCACTGGCTACCAGGTTATTTGCATAGGTAATTTTACAGAGCTTTGCAAAAACAAAGACTCTAAGCTCATAATGAAAAAATAATTGCATTCAGATTTTTTGTAAGAGGCTTTCTGATCCTCTTGCCTATAGTATATTAAGGTGTAATTGGCTTTTAGAAAAATTTCATTAAAGAAAAAAATCTAACCACTTTAAATTTATGACCATATGCTTTCACAACAAATTTCTGCTTCCATCCTGGAGGACTGATCCTGTATACATGAAGATGTGTCCTTCAGATTGAGCACTGTCCATACCAAGAGACTTGTCCTAGATAGAGTGAATACTTTGACAAGCAGGGAAACAAAAGAAAGCTGCCTGACTTAGATAACCAGTCACAAATTGATAGGTAAGTTATAATTTCAGAATACACATTGCAACCTACAGAGTAAACAAATTCACACACAAAAAAGACCTGTCAAGTAATTTAGAATAACAAATATATGCAAGAAAGCTGTGATAAGCCTGTAGACATTCTGCAGACAGAAAAAGAGGCTCAAGTCATTTAATAAATGATTCATAGTGAATCATTCTCTCAGCATGGTAGCAAAGTAAGATGTATTTTTTACGTTACTTCTATAGGAACTTGTAGACCTGGGAAAAATTCTTCAGGTAGAAAGTTAGGCTTTCCTCCAAAACTACCTATAAGAACATCCAGCAAGCTGGACTTCAGCTTTGAAATATTTAATGGCACAGCACGTTTGTCTCTTCATCAGTGAGGTCATTGCAGGAATAATAAAAGATTTTTCATACTAATCTGCTAACTTTAAGTAGAAATATTTCAGCAGGAAATCCCATCTACAAAGTGTTGTATGAACTGTTGTCAATACACCTAGTGAAATCAAGCCCTTTGCTTCAATGCACTGGGAAGAGCCATCAGAGACTTGTTTTTCCCTCATTCCACTTTCATGAGCTGTCCTTTTCGACAGACCTGGTTTAGTAGCAGCAAATTCTGTGTCTCTCAGGAAAGTGAGCATGAAAGTTTGTCACCTTGAGTCATTCCCTTTGACACTCTGTGAGTTAGATCCTTGCAGCTTGCTGAGGTGTTTTTATTTTTTTCCTTTTTCTACTGATAGGGTGATGTGTATGCAGTTCAGAAAGCTTTCCCACAGAAAACCCCCAAAGGACAGCCAGCCTGTGTATCTGATTGCAAGTCAGCCAGCTACCTGATTCCTTGAACAGGGAAGTAATTGGCTGGGGATTTTATCGTTTCTCTGGTCGGTGCCAATAAGCAGGCATGTTTATTAACAATTTATTTACAGAACACAGATTGATTTCAGGAGAGAAACATCATCAGCCTCTGCAAAGTGTGAGCAAACGATTTCTTCCGGTCCCTCAAATAACCTATTATTGTCTGTTTGCATTGGTCTTTATCTCAGGATTTTAGACTGAAATACAGAACAAGCACAGGAGACAAAACATGGGTGAAAAGGTTCTTGTTTTTAGAAAAACTCTGCAGATTAAATGCTTCATAAATAACATGATTAGCTGAATAAACACACTCCACATCTGCCTCAGGCTTCCTGGGCCCTACTAGGCAACTCCGTGTTGTTCCCTATTTCATACAGCTCCTCCCTCACAAGTGGTCAGGAAGCAGATACACACAGTCAGTAATACATAGAGATGACACTTATGCTAGAAAGTATTCTTTATTTTAGTCCGAGAAATCTTCAAATTATACTGACGAACAAAGAAACACAAGTGTTTGTAGGTTTTTTTGCTTTGTTCCCTTGACTAGAAAGTATGCTTTTTTTCTCATTATGTGTTAAAACAGATAAAATTAATTCAAAGCCTTTATGGTATTTTGTTTAGAAGTTAAACTGATTTTCCCAATAAGATTACCTTAGCCAAGAATATTTTCTTTCATGACGAAGAGAGTAATTATACTAATATTATTTGGCTATGCTCAGGATCTGTTTTAGAAATAGCCCATTTTATGGAGTAATACTGGTAATTAATACTGGGAGTAATACTGTGACTTGTGAATTTTTTTTTTTTTTCTGATTCCACTGAAGGTCACATTGAGCAGCTTACAGGTATTCTGCCACAGATAGCTTGTTATCGTTCGTATATAACTCGTTAGCTTTTTAAAACAGCTTAAGAATTAAAATCACTAGGCAAATGATGATGATAAATTAATTTCAATTTCAATACTTTTCTTTAAAAAAATGATAATTTTTACATAAAAAATAATTGCTACAGGAAGTAGAATATTATTTTTCTTGAAATAATCCTGTAATCTGTCTCAGTCCAAAGTGTAGATCCTTTCAATGTGATTATCACAGATGCAGTATTGAATAACAATGCAAAGCACAATTTACCTCCAGAGAAGAATATGAATACTAATAAAAATAAATATCTGGGTAGGGTCTCCATGAAATAAAATTCTGTGTAAATCTCTTTCCATGAATAAATGATGTGTGATAAGCTCATAATTATCTTATTGTGATAAATTTTGAATTAATGGAGTAAATTATTTTGTGCTGAACTTTTCATAAGTCACGAAATAGAAGCATATTATCAGTTTGCTTGAATGCAACCCAAACAAAATCTGCATTCAATACATAGTCTTACAGCTGCGATGTTGTGCCTAAGCCAATCAAAATTCAAGTTTAGGTCCTCACTGAGATACTAATGTCTCGGAAAAGAAAGAAATGCCATAAGCATTTAGACTTTTCCTTTTTTTTCTTGTAGTATCTTCTGCTGAAAGGTTTTTCTCGGAGTAAGATTTTAATCAAGAAACAGTCTCTGACGTAAGACGTGTCCTTTTCTTAATGGGGCAAGAAACTCCATTGTTTACCACCTTGAAAGAGTAAGGTATTCCACTGAGCTGACCGAATTTTACCTTACCAATACAAATGTATGGAGTTTTTAATATTTCTCTATCGGTGGCAGATGTATAAATTGCTCATTGCAAACAGAATGGGCAGCTCACCCTCCCTAATATATGTGTATTCTCACATCCTCAGGGAAATGTAAATGTAGTTTCAGCCCATTCTTATGCAGACCAGCCACTCCATTAGCTGGTCACAATTCCACTGAGTCTCCTTGCTTGTAACACATTCCTTTTTCCTTTTTTCTTTTTTTTTTTTCCCCTGAAGGGTAGTTTTCACAGACGTGGAGAACTTTTCACAACATAAACTTTCTGTCTTCTACTAAAAATCTTCTTTCTAATTCGACTGACTCATAAAGTCCTCAGAACTTGCATCTCCAGAGAGGGTCATTCCTGATGAGTGGAACCTAATTACGAAGTAAGAATTAGCAAGTTAAATATGGCACTGCAGAGCTCTGAAGTTCTGGAATACAGAATTGCAGCCTGTAAGGAGTGTGCTCGTGTTGGTACTGCACCATGACTCTGAGACTGTATTTGTTTGGTGAGAGAGCAACTCACTCAAAAGTGTTTGCAATATTATCCAAAGAGGTAAACATTCCTGGAAAAGGTCTTTTAAAAAGTCTGAATGACCAGAAGCTGGAAGAAGACAAGCAAGAGAAGGAAACAATTGCACGAAAATAGTGACATGCCCACAGCAAAAAAAGAGGAATGAGTAAAGCAGTTACCTTTGCCATCCTCGTGTGGGGATATCTGTACATACAGACATGAAAAAACATATCTGCATCTTTTATAATACTTTCAAATTTTCTTTCAAGACATCGGCTTTTCGTAAATTTTACTGAAAATGAAAGAGTGTCCTCAGTAAAGGGAGTGGCATGTGGATACACATGCAAAGAACCTCCAAAACCCAGTGCCAACAGAAAAAAATCAGTTTTATTAGAAAATTATGATTATTATAAGGAAAAATGAATTTGTCACTGCCCATGAAGACATGCACCTGAAGTCTAAGCAAAGAAGAGCTTTTGTCTCTGATCTCTTACCTGTGTGCTGTAAATTCTTGCAGAATGCTGTGAAGACACCTCACCACACTGAGAAATTCACTTAGGGCTAGGAAAATTTATTTACTGTTTTATCAGTAAATGCTTATCACAGTCCTCAAATTTTTCATTTCCCTTGTTTTAATTTATGATATTTCACAGAATTATTTTCATTCAATTCTATTCTTATTTCACATTTTTTCCTTGCAGGTTCAACATTTTCATTCTCTCAATTTTTTTGTGTTCCTCTTCTTGCTCTGGTTTTCTTTTCAGTTTACTGTTCATCATGCACTAAACTGATGCCAGAGGCACAAAAATACAAAAGAGAATGAAAATGGACTCCAGAAAAAAAAGACATCTATCATCCCTAAGTCCTTTTTGACAACCAGCAGCAGGATCATATTTAACACAAGTGTCTGAGAAAACATCAAAAAAGACTGCAATGATAGTTGGGCTACCACTTCATATGCTGTCTGGATTTTTATGTTGCACCTGACAAAAGGGAAATCAATAGCAGAAATGGCTAGACATTGTTTAATATGTTTTAATCCTAGCTGGAGTTATGTAGAGTTGTTTGCTGTGTAATTGGACATGATAATGTAGGATAGTAGGACAGTCAACTGGCCTTGGGAAAAAAAAAAGTCTTTTTTTTTTAATGATATTCAAAAAATGGTCAAATTACAGTTATTAAACCTTGATCTGGACAAAAAAAGTAGTTCTAATGCTGTGCAACAATCAGGATAATCAAGCAAGGATTCTGCACAAACTGGTGAGATAAGAAGGGATGTTGATTTGTTCCCATTGATATACTGATGTAAAAGTTGATTAATCTGAGCTGGGGTTTGAATCATTTCCAGGAGTGGATGCCAGAGCTAAAATTTGGATAAGGTCATGAATGTAGAGAGTGTTACTACTTGGCATTTTCACAAATCATCCCTATCAAAGCTTCATTCTCTGTCTGACTTGTGCAATAAAGCCTCAATGTCTTGTGTTTGTTTGCTCAATATATTACAGTTTCACATTCATAATTCTGGGAGTTTTCTCTTTCTTCTGGCTCTGCCTTAGTGAGAAGAGCTGGAAATCTCTCTTTAATAACACTTGGGAAAAGTAATTGAAAATATGGTCTTAAAAAAAAAAAAAGAGGTTTTTATTTATCCTGCAAGACAAAGCCAAGGCACTCATCCCAGATATTCTTGACAGTGAGAATGATAGGGAAAGGATGATATTTTATTGGACAGCCTCTCACTTGTGCTCTAGCTCTCACCCCAACACAATGACTACAATCAAGAAAGGGAAATTGCATGTGTCAGTGTCCTAAGGAGAAGAAACAAACAGATTTTGTAATAGCAGTGTTTTGAAATTCAGTTATTACAGGGAGGTTATATGCAACTCTTCAAGCCCAGAGGGACTGATGGGGTGTGGGGGGGTGGCAAGCAGAACAATTTATTTATTGATACAGTAGTTCCTGAAATACCAGCTATGTGAACAAAAAAGGTAGAAAGCAAATGGACTCAATAAATGCAATAGTCTGAAGCACTCAGACATTTCTGCCACTTATGAAGTAGAAAACGTAATGGTCTTTAGTCTTGTTCAGACAAGGGTGGATTAAAAATTAATCACCATACTGAAATATGAAAAATCATGAATAAACAAAGATCATGGTCTGACAAGGCATTTAAGACCGAAAACAGATCAATATTTGGCCCACATAAGGAAGGAAATTTCCCTTCAAGGACTTAATCCACTGAAAGAA
Source organism: Oreocharis arfaki (assembly GCA_013398015.1). NCBI lineage: Eukaryota > Metazoa > Chordata > Aves > Passeriformes > Paramythiidae > Oreocharis > Oreocharis arfaki. The sequence goes on from VZRR01011757.1 coordinate 698,280, forward strand.
ATGATAATGCATATTAGGCCTGACAATATAAAACTAATATTTTAATTTGATAACCCTAGATTAAACATGAAGCATGTTGAAGTCTCATGTATTATTGTACCTGCCTGAAGCCCTGTTCCTCTTTTTCTGAAAGTAATGGTGGAAGTGGAAGGGTCCCCTTCTTGCTCTCAGAATCCATTGGCAAAAGATGATGACAAACGCAGCCATAAAATTCTTCCCATACTACAATATATGAGCTGTGGGACCTCAAAAGTGATCACTTGTCATAGTGGTAGTTAAAACCTCTGCTGGATAAAGGATCCCGGAGTTGGACAGAGGAGGGACAATTTCTTTGGGTTTAATTTAGGAAAAAAATCTGGCATGTCTAGTGTATTTTTCTTTGCAATGGAAATATTTGTCTGGAGATAAGCAAAATGAAAGGCTTAATATTCTCAGCCCACTTTATTATATCTGTAAAATCATTTGGTAACAAAACATCAATGCTAATGGTAACACTAAATTGGTCCCTTAAAAGACAAATAAGGACACATTTTAAAAGGAGATTGGAAATGTAATGGCAGGAAATTGCTAGAGTGAAATCTGAGCTGTTAAAGTAGCTTGTTTCAGCTTGTAAATTACACCAAATTATATAGTTTCCACTTTTTTCTTTTTTCTTTGTTGTTGTTATTGTTGTTATTATTGTTGGGGGGTTTTTTAATACCAGGAAAATACAGAACATATGAACATCTTTCTTCCTTAATATTAGTGTCCTCCTATTTTCCTTAATTTTTTTACTTTTTGTCCATTGTTTCCCTTCGCTTATACTTCCCCCCACAGCTTCTTATTTACTTTTTCTCATTTTGAAAATCACATGGATAATTTCTTATCAATCAGTGTTCTAATTTCCCAGTTTCTTTTTTTTTCCCCAGCATAAACCTTAATTTGATAAACTATTTGGTATGATCATATCAGTAATCCTAAAGAAACCAAACTGTATAGCAAAATGTGATGTTACTACTTGAATTGTTCCTAAGACAAGATCTTCTAGTGTAAAGCACCTCTGAGATGTGAACAAGGAACTTCATTTGAATAATTGTAAGGAAAAAATTCATTTTCCCTGTGGAAGTAAATACTTCTGTGAGAAAGATGAAAATAAAAAAGGAAATTTGAAGAATCAGGATGAAAAAATATACATATTTTAAATCCCCAGCATAAAATAAATGTGGAAAATCATCAGATGGCTGTTATGAAATTGGAAATAGGAAGCCCCTAAAGATAAATCATATAAATGGAAGAAAGTAGCACTTGAGTTATCATTTGAGGTGTGGTTCCTTGTGGACAAATAGACAGCAAATGGATGTTCAAAGTTAAGCTCACCATAGCAGAAATACAGGCCTTAGTAAGAAAAGGGGTCTGTGCAGGGAACCAAAGCTCATTTTGACACTTAACAAGGGGACATTTGGCCATGTGGATTTCATAGATCAACATTAAATAATAAAGGAGATAAAACAATGAGATCAAACTTTAGGTACTAAAAAAATACTGTTCAAAATTTGTTTTCAAAACAAAAAGTGTACATAAGACATCTGAAGAGAAAATGAGATTTCTTGCTAATGGCAGTAACAACATTTAGTGCCATGCATGTAGTGGCATGAGCAAGCACAGAACTTAGAAGGGAGTGAGAGTTTCGCTATAGTATGCTATGTGCATTATTGCAAGAAAAATTAGAGCAAACGCTTTGACGTGTCAGGCTTGAAGTGGGTATCAGTTTCGTCTTATTGCCTAAGTGCAAAACTGGGGAAGATGGTCATGATATGTCACGGCACAAACTCCCTGGCACGGATGTCTTGTCATCAGAACAGAACAAGGCGTGCAGCGGGATCTGACTGTAGGATACAGCAACTCATCAGTGGTCGTGCTGCGTTCTTGCCTGCAAGGCAGGTTAAGAAACATAGAACGATGAAGTTATGTTAACAAGTTAAAATGTGTCTAAAGGAAAGCCTCAGGTTTTTCAATACATCAGAGTAATTGCATCCCGGCAATTAAGTGAAAAGCTAGATCACAAAGCACCACTGCTTGTTATCCGTGTTCATATGATTTGGCGCATTCATTGAATATTCAGTCCACATAGAACATTAATAGTGTGTTCAAGAAAAATGTCAATAACTAGATATTTGTGTAATAAATACCTAGCAAAAAACCCCCTGAAATGTAAACAGTACATTAAAATGGATCTGTTCATGGAGTCTACACAGGGTATCCATAAACACAAGAAAATGAAAATAAATAAGTAGTACTTTGACAAGTCTCTAAGTTGTGTTGGATATCTACCAAAACAATGGCAACTCAACTGTCTATACCTCTGGTGCCAATTTAATGCCCGCAATATATGAGTTGCCACAAATAGATAGGGCCAAATAATTTTGACATTAAATGTATTTGGATAATTTTTATTAGGAAAATGGAGGAATGATAGGTAAGTTTGGTGTATTCAGAAGACAAGCAAGTATTAGATTGTGCAGACCTTAGAAACAATAATAAGAAAACTTGACTTTTCTTTGCTGTATTGCAACATCACTCCCAAATGAATAAGTTTATTAGACACAAAGTGTAAAGATTAAACAGGAAGAAGAAAGAAGCAAGATAACCACTTCCAACACTCTAAAGATGGCACTTCAAAAATCTATTCAGCATACGGTACTCCACTGCACAAGAGATATTCCAGAAGAATGACATATTAGAAGGTCTGATGGAAGTCAAAATAACTTTTATGACATTTTAATACATTTCAGCACAAGAAAAGTGCACAACAAAAGCTTAATCACAGTGTTTGCAAATGCAGGAAATGTCACCTAAAACTGAATCACAACAAAATGCAAATCAGAGTAGTGCATATGAATTACTTTGATCGTGCTTTAGAAAAAGGAAGCATTAAATCTGATCCAAAATAATGAAAACCATAAAGCATTTAATAGTCCTCGCACCATCCAAAAGAATTCCAAGTTTTGTTTGAGATTATGGCCAGCTAAAATCCACACTCAGGCTCAAAGAGCATTGCCGAGAAATGGAAAGACAGGAGTTGAAAGTGTGAAGGGAAAGCAAGAAATATGTTGTTTCAGTATAGTGATCTTGAGCAAGTCTGAATGGTATCATCTCTTCTGACAGAAAAAACCCAATATGAGATGCAGTGAAAATGGAGTGAAACAGTAACAATGACCGAAGTACTGATAGACACTTCCTTGCATCTATAAGACAATCATAACTGCAGAAATAATTCAAGACATATCAATGCAGCAGCACAGAGACACATTTTGTATCTACTAGTAAGCATTGTAAGCAATTAGTAGTAAGCATTTTGTATAGGTCCAGCTGCGTGCAAATGACACGAAATGTTGCAGATTTTGTAACAAAATAACTGTATTTGGAACACAAAGCTCTCATGTTTTCATCTTAAAACATCCAAAGAGAATGTCACGAGTGAAAGATTAATCTGAATTGCAGATCTTCATTTGCACACTTTTGCAGAAGAAGTTGATAAAAAAGAGGTGGAGCAAATATGGATAAAATACTATAGTGTTTATCAGTGTTTGCCAGTGGAGATTAACAGCAGGTCAGAAAGCCTGTCTGAGTCTGAGTCTGACATTGATCTCAGCACAATCCATGTCTACCTGTGAGAAACTTAATCAAGAGAAGCAAGAAATTCAAAACAATAAAGAGAGTAAAGGGTAAACACAGCTGCAGCTGGCTTCTGTTTGGATTCTTGGGTTGTCTGTATTGTAGATAACTAATAATAGTATAGTGTAGTTAAAATAGCCAATGAACCTGTTGTAGTAGTTAAGCAACTAATGGACAATGAGCACAAATGATAAACATACAAAAGTGTATGTTTATATATATATATATAAGTGTATATATATGACACTGGCTTTTAGAATAAACTCTTTTTGCCTGCACTTTACACTGGACTTAGTGTGTGTCGCGCGTCCTCCTCAACTGTGACATTTCCCAATAAGTCAGGATACAGGATAAGAGAATAAGGGAATGTCAAAGCGATGAAGTTATGCCTTTCAAAGGTAGAAATAAGGTCATGAGAATTTTGAAATGAAAAAATCAGATTTCCCGGAAGAATGTGACTGTGTCTGACTTGTAACAATATTTCAGTGGAATCAGTCTGAAAACTACTGGTGAATGTATGGTACAATGCTAAAAGCAGCCAAGAGGCGTATTTTATTTATGTAATATGGACATGCAAGTGGAAAAGTTGCATTTGTACAAAGTATCTGAGGCAGAGCTGTGAAGAACCCGTGGTAGTCAGTGCTGCACTCCAGAGAGTGCTGATAAGAACTGGCAGCTGCTTTGCTTGCGCACAGAGGAAACTGCTATTTGCTGATAGCTTGTTACAGTCACGCTTTAAATACCTGAACAAAGCAGCATGTTTGTCAGCGTGGCAGTGAGTCAAATCATGACAATTTACATAGACATGATATTTGCATTTTGGATCATGGGCTACGCCATGCTTTGGCATAAATTTTGAAAAATGTGTGAGTGACTGGATTTGCACTTCTGCTGTTTGCTATTAGCTGTGCTATTAATGGCCCAGCTGAACATAATATTCAAATAGTTAAGCCTTAACCTCTGTTTGCTAAACTCCTTAAGCACAACCAGAGACTTATCTTCACAGCTGTGAGTGAGAGGGTTCTGACCAGTGGTTTTCTTTTGCAAGTCTTTTAATAACCAAGAAATGTAAACCATGGCACAGTACAATGGATCTGGGTGATAGAACGAGAAAGAAAGGTCAGACTCACACTTTTCAGAGGAGTAGTGGCTGTAAGAATGTATGGCTGGAAGGAATGGCTAAGGAATGGCTAAGGACTTTGGGTTTGTCTAGTTTAGAGAAAAGGAGGATGAGAGGCTACCTCATTGCTTTATACAGCTTCCTGAAGAGGGGAAGTAGAGAGGCAGCTGCTGATTTCTCCCAGGGATCCAGTGACAGAATGTGTGGAATGGTTCAAAGCTGCACCAGAGTAGGTTCAATCTGGACATCAGGAAGGATTTCTTTACTGAAAGGGTGATCAAACATTGGAACAGGCTTCCTAGAGAGGTGGTTAATGCTCCAAACCTATCAGTGTTTAAGAGGCATTTGGACGAAGCCCTTAACAGTATACTTTGACTTGGTCAGCCCTGAAGTCAGGCAGCTGGACTGGATCATCATTGTAGGTCCCTTTCAACTGAAATATTCTATTCTATTCTATTCTATTCTATTCTATTCTATTCTATTCTATTCTATTCTAATGAGTGAGTTATCAGCGGCAAACCTGTGCTGTAATCATACTGACAGTACATGACAGATATTATGGAAACGATTAGACAGTGGACTTTTCTAGAACTTGTTACCCTCTGGACAGCACTCTTACTGCAGCTATGTGTGGACCATCCATGTAGAATCTGTGGTCTGATATATCATGCAAAGAGACAATGGACCCCATGAAGACTGCAGCATTGCTATCAGTAGCACAGGCAGAACTGTTACAGGCACTGGTGTCTTACCTGCAGGGGAAAACAGAAATATTCATTTCAGCTGCAATGGAATTTTAGCTGAAAAAGAGGACAGAATACGATATGTACTGATGCAGTTAATAACTAGGGCATTAGTAATGTCCTCTGCAAAGCTCTTGTACTCCCAGAGAACATGCCTTCTTCACAGCTGGATAGCAACTTTCTTCATTACTTTATGAGAAGCACAGGAAGTCCTTCTGCTTTTGGGTCCCAGTGGGAGCCTCCTAAGTAAGTTTCTAAGAATATACATCTGCAAATTCAGAAATATCCTGTGTCACTTTTCTTGGCCTTGTGAGTAGTCCAAGCAGCTATATCTAGGCAGGCTACCAAAGCATAAGACAAAGGTGTGGATGTGATCTCTTTGGTCATCGAGTCATGTTAATATTAATCATCAGTCCCTTCTGCTGGGCCAAATACATCATGTAATCCCACCAACAAATTTATATAACTTCATTGTGAATGCAGTTTTCCTAGAATTCTTGAAATACAGTATTTGTCCTACACTGGAAAGCACTGGCTCTGAGCACAGGTCTGGCCTGCTGCAGAAGTGTCAGTGCTGCTCCAAATCACAGCACCTTGGACCAGAGATTCAGGACTGTGGCAGTGAAGAGAAACTACTACCACCTGCTTGGTAGGAGTTGTCCTACTTTAAAACTTCCTTGGGCTCAGTCCAAGATGTAATTCCAGCAGTGGCAGAAGGAACAGTGACAAGTTAGAACATGTTTTAAAAGCACAGGAAAATATAACTGGTTTGAATTTGTTTTGAACTTAGTGTATATATCAGCATAGCCCAGCCGTTCTTCCTTGTTTTCATTCTCTGATTCATACTTTGAAATTTTAGTTGGCCCTTATATCACAGAGGTTTTTACTGTGAAAGAACCAATGAGACTACTTCACAATTTTTTTTCACCTGACAGCTAAGCTATCTTCAAAAAAAAAATATTAGAAAATGCTGAAGAAAATGTAGAAAAAGGTGATGGCAGTTCTTTAATTTGGTTTTCTATTTTTTCAAATCTATTCAGTATTCTTTGTAATACTGCCACTCATAATGACTGTATTTGGAATTAACATAGGTTTCATGTGTAATTCAATGGGTATTCAGAGTAACTTAGCAACAGCTACAGCATTTTTTTCTTCTGGAAACTAGAGCATGGCTGTTGATGATTTCACTCGGTAGACTGGGAGGCACACATCATTCTGAATTTCTGAATTTCCCAATTAAATGTCCAAGATGTGATTTATTTATAATGCAGATTTGGTATTGTTTATCAGAAGTTACACAAAGGATAAATAAATCTAGCATCAAAGCTCTGGAAGCTTTTAGGACTGTCTGGATCATAGCATGGGAATAACATTTGAACCATAAAGGTTAAGTTCATAGGCAATTAGAGCTGCTGGAATCTCAAAATCTTTTAAAATATACAGTGTTCACACATCTCTGCATCTCAAGGTTTTTTATATGTGTGTGGATGTATTTTGTATAGCAAATGGGGTAGAGGAGGCATTTATCCTATAAATAGATTTCTCTCAGGGCTCATGCTGTGTGTGGCAATATGTTCTCACTAAATATATAGTCAGAAGAAGTCTTACTGTATTAACCCAGTTTAAGAAATGAATTAGTGCAAGTAAATACGAATTCTTTTCCTCTAATAGTAAAAATTTGTGCAGAAGAATACTCAGTTTGTATATTCAGAACAGTTTATAAAACTTCACAAAAGGCTACAGGTTAGCGGGATGAGCTCACTTGCCTATGGGTCACTGATTTGCAATATTTAAAAGGCAGTATTCAGGTTTCATAGTTCCATAGAACAGCTTGATTTGGAAGCTGAACTTCATGAAGTTTTCCCTGGCCCACATCTCAAGCATGTGAAGGTCCCTCTGGATGACACCCTCTCTCTACAGCATGTCTACAGACCACACCAAACTTGCACTTGATCCCACTGCCCAGGACACTGACAAAGGTGTTGAACAGCACCAGTGCCAGTACTGGGTTCTGAGGAGTGCCACAAGCCACTGCTTTCCACCTGGACATTGAACTGTTGATTTAAGCCAGATTTAATTCTATCAAGGCTTTAGTTTTCTTAAGCTGATCCAAATCTGTCTACCGAAAGACATTGTTTTTCTTTCATTAGTATGAGAACAGATTTCACCAGAGAAAAAAAAGTTGTCGACACATAAAACACATAAGAAAGATCTGACCAACTTGTTTCTCCTGTACTGTTGAATGGATGGGCTTGCATGATTTTGTGTTCAATTATCTTTTGCTTTAGAATTTTCAAGAAATTTTGAACTTTATTAGTTGACCATTGTCTTACAGGTGCTCAGTGGTGGGCAGAGAAGATTTGTTGGTTTAATATTTTATACTTACTATTCTAAATGCATACCAAAAGTTGAGATTGTGTTTTCAGGGGTCTTTAAGTCTCTGAATGTATATTCTGGCTGACATTTAGGTCGGCTCATGCTTCTCGTGTCTGTGCATCCCTAAATTTTCAGTGCCCCTAAAACAACTCAGCAAGTCGTAGAAAAAAATAAAACAAGAAAAACAAACTGCTAAATTTTTCTACACTGACTCAGTCAATTGGGAATGAGCTTCAGAAGTATAAATGGAGCAAGATCACCTTGGAACATTCATCAGACCTGTTGAGCATGGCAGCTTAATTGCAACAGGAAGAGAAGCAACAAGATAAATTGGTACTCTCAAATATGTGGAATGTCAGGAGTAGCCATATTTTTATGACCTTAAAGAAATAATCAGTCTTTGGGTCTTTTGAGATCTGATCATATAGCTAAGATGAAGTATGAAAACACACATGCTGGTCCCACAGCAGAAGTGTAAGGAAACCAAATATCAATCTGTTCTTGATTCAATTTTGTGTGGAGTGTTCATACAATAATGTCTCAAGAAAGACACCACTGACAATTTTGCTACTGAAGTAATCTAGAATGCATATTCATTTTTTTGAGCAAACACACAGAGACAATCTCATAAGTATCCTATCTTGCACTGCATTTCAGGAGATGTCAAAATGATCTAGAGAATTTTTGTTTCATTTTTCTAAATAATGTAATTGGTATTCAAGAAAAGAAAGAAAAAATGTTTTTACAGATAAAAAAAATATTGCCTTCTATGTGTTCCTGATAAATGTTGCCTCGATATAGACTGCAAATTGATGAATGGCTGATAAATTTTTCATAGGCTTGAGATGAGATTTGCAGCTGAATGTTCAAGCATCACCATTTGAACTGGAAATTAAAGTTGCTATCAAAAGGACTGAGTATGAGTTATATCCGTGAAGTAACACACAAACTCTAATAAGCCCTAGGGGAGAAGGAAGTGGGTGGAAAGCACAAAACCAGGACTCCTGTTACATATCTTGCTCTTTTAGGCTGAAATTTGCTCCAAGAGGATTAGAGGAACATTTCTGTTGTGAGAAGACAATAGCTGAAAACTGCTGAACAGCTCCAAGCAAACCTCCTAGTATGAAATGGACACATTGAGCCAGCCAATGCCAACTCTGCCCATTAAGTTAGTGAATTAGGCAATAAAAATTTCACACAATATTGATGAGACACATACGCCAGAATTATGTAGTGTGGCAAGCAACCATTCGTTTTTTGTTCTTCATTGAAGTCTGCTGAATTCAAATCTGCTGGATAGAAAAGTATCCAAACATCATTGTCTTTTTTCTTATGCACCTAAGCCTCTGCATCTCATTCATTTTTTTAATGCATTTTGTATCCAGCTTTTTCAGAACAACGTCTTTGACATGTGTGAGTCCTTGTCGTCCTTTTACAAAAACTCATCGTATTTTGAATCCAAAAATCAACCAGAGGAAACAGGCAATCTTATTGTGTGACAGAGCAAAAGCATATGTATAGGGGCAGAGGACTTCTATCACTCTGCAGACAGTGAGTGCAGGCTGATGAGTCTTTTGTATCAGTAGATCCTAGAAAAATGGCCTTTTTTCATGAACAAACAAACAAATCTTGTGAACAAATGCCATTTAAGCAAACAAGAATGATCATAAACATCATCAAAAATGCATCTAGTTGTCTTAAATGTGTTGACTGTAATTGCTAAAACAAACCATTGCAATCTTACTTGTCTTCCAAACTTTTATCTAGAGTAAAAAAACATTGCATATGAATTGCTTTTTCTTTCTCCAGTTTTCCCTCAACCCAAACAAATAATCATCCACTTTTGTATGTGTCTTGTACCTTCACAAAATTCTTTAGTTTTTGGGAAAACAAAAGACAAAAGACCTTTAATCTTTAACACACTTATCTGGGCATTTGCATTCCTTGACGCTCAAAGAGTATTGCGTTATTTATTTTGCTGAATATTATATTACATACACTTTATAATATCTGTATTTGAGTCATCAAACCTATATAAAGGCAAATAATTTATTTTAATGTTTATTAAATTATTATGTATATTCCTTTTGGGCATGCTTCAATAGAGGTGGCTCTTTTTTTTAAATGATTTGCATAGTCATTTAGAAATAATTTTCTGAGCTTAAGTACCTTTCTGTGTAGTACTTTTCTCACATCTGTCTTCTTTAAGTGATTTGTATTCTTTACTTTCAAATGAAAAATCTGGAAGTTAATGAATATCAGCTCATACTTTACTCTTTTTAAACACTTCAAAATATTCTCTCAGAAATTATGCTACTTCCATTAGCAGAAATTTTGAATCCTCAAGAGAGAAAGGATTACTCTTGCTTTTAAAGATTGCTGCTCTCTGGCTTCATGTAGTGACACTAGACTTGAAGACAAAAATGTAAGAAAAATAATAAAATAGGCAAAATGAACCCAAAGGGGAAAAAAAATGATTGAGCCAAATAATGTGACTAGGACCCACTAGATGCTGGACGTGTAGAGTAACTACTGGAGTGTGGTGATGCTTCCCTCCCCTGCCTCAAGCCGCCTTATGATCTGAGAAATGCTCATTATTCCTCGGCCTTTATGAACTGCACCTGGGCTGAGCTCCTCTAGAGCTTATCAGAAACACATTCTCCTCCCAGGAACTGGTGCTGTCTAACTAGCTCCTGTTTTTTAATGAACAGCCTTGGAAACTTATTTTTCTTGCCAGAATAATCACCCAAATGGCATAACATTTTCGTTATCAAAGTTTCAAAGAAAGGTACTGACTCGCGTTGTGGCCAGGATGGGAAATTACTTTGACTGAAAACAAATCTGTTGTGACCCTATAAGCAGCAGTCTTAAGTGAGACCATTTGAGCTCTCCTGGACCACAGCAGGATGCAACCAGCAACCTCCCTCTGAGTGTGATGCCTCTCAGAGCTAGCGAGGTCTCCGGTTTGCTATACTCAGTGGAGAGCTGAGTGATGCTGCTGCTGCTGCTGCTGATGGATCCTGGGCTGATATCCCCGTTCCTCCAGACTCAACACCTTACCCATCAAGAAGATGCAAAGACATCCAAAGTGAGTATTTCACTGAACTCAAGGGGAATTTCTCTCCCCATACCAGCCTCCAAGTAGATGGTTTTGGGTTTATTTCAGTTTTTTTGATTTTAGATTTTTGTTTGCTTTTTCTCTGTGTGCTTTACCATCTAACAAGTAGTAGAGTGAACCTGGACAACAAACTTTTCTGTGCTTTCACTTTTATATTTAATCTGTTTTTGCTGATACATTTGCTGATGATTCTTTAGGTGACCTTAAATCATGCATTCACGACCTGGTCCAGGGATTATATTTATGCTTTGGCAATTTCTTTCTGCACATTACAGCATAAATGCCCCATTAAAAGAAAGGCTTTTTCAGTCTTTTCCCCTTTGTGATCCTGATCAATTCCTTACTCTTCTATTCTTTTGAAAGAACACTGTGCTTAGGAGATCTCAATGTTTTCTAGTGAGCAGCTTTAGTCTTTAACATTTGACCAGTGCAATTGTATGTTTTGCCTGTGTGATATAAATCTATGAAAATTGCCTTTTGTGGATAGAGAAAATAATATGTATGATTGTTGTTCCTGAGACATTATCAGAGCAGAAAATTTTCAAATTTCATAAAGCTGCACTGCTACTGAAAAACAACATCACAAGCAGAGTGTATATAAGCAGATTTCTCAGGACCTATTTGTACTTGATATCTCTTCACCTATAATTTCCAGTTAAAAGTGTATTATTGCAGAGACAAATCCAGGAAACAGCTCATAATCAGCTGTAGGCATCATGACCTCTGAGACACTCTTCATTTGGTAGGTTTTCTCCTGGAATAAGTACAAAAGGTAAAATAAATCATTATGACATTTCTCAAATGTAGTTTATAGTCAGACATTACATTACTGAGTTCCTGCTTGGTACATTATCATAATATTATATATATTATATATTAATATTTATTAATATATAATGCATAATATGTTATTATATATTAATATATAAAATGTATAATATATTGTTATCTATTTATATATATATTGCATAATATATAATGTATTATATATATAAAATATCGTAATATTATATATTACGATTGTCTCCTGAGGTCTAATACAAGAATATTTAAGTCCTGAAGTAAAATATGAATACATTCTGAACTCAAAGTGTTCAGCAGCACTGTGGAATTCCTACAATATTTGTGCAATTTCAAAAACCGAATTAAACTAAGGATATGTGGTGAAAAATGCTACAAGGAGTGTTCTTGGAAACAGCAGTGTGGCATGAATAAGCAAGACAGCAGAAAAAAAAATTTAAAAGAAACATTAAAATCTTAATGTTTTTAGGGATGTCTGGATTTTGATTCTCAAGATCTAGCAATACAAGAACAATCTCAACAGGACACAGTCTAGGGTCCAGTATTTCATCAATCTTTGAATGATAGTCTTACGTAGGATCAGTCTTTGCTTTGTATCGAACAAGCCTCGGTTGGATTAATCGCTGAAAATAGTTGTTGCAGTTCCTGCCTGGGCATTATGTATTCCAGTTCTGTATCCCAGCAAGCACATCAAAACCCATCAACCCACTCCAATCATCTTCTAATCTGCTCCCTCAAAGCTTCCTCAGATCTTCCACCAGACTTTTGGAGCAAATACTGAAGGTATTTCATCTTCACTCTCCCTGGTACACAAATAAGAGAAGGACTTGGAAAACAGGTAGAACAGGAGAAAAGAGGCGCTATCGTTTGCTTGCAGAGTTCAGAAATAAAACAAAATTTCTCTAATATTAGGCATTTTTCTGATTCTCTTCCTTTCTATATTTGTTTCCCAGAGGGAACTGGAAGGGCTTTATTAGGGAAAAAAGGCTCAGCCTGCTTTTCCGTCAGCAGTTGTTGATTGCTACTCACCAAAAATGTATGACAAAAAATTAATCAAATAGTTCCTCCAGCCAGGATTAAGATATGGTGTGACATTTGGACTACCTCTTGGTAGGTCTTTATTTGTTTATAACCAATACAAAAATGTTTCCAAAGTTGCAGAGAACCAAGGAATCCTCCACATAATAAGTAGAACAATAATTTTCCAGAAAAAACATGTCCACACATATAAATTTAATTCCGACATAAACCCAGAGACTGATCGAAGAAAATGTGCATTCGGGTTATTTGAAACATAAGTATGGAAGTGAACCAGAAATTAATGAAGATATAACATGGTGGGGGGAATTTTCATTCAGTCTCAGCATTTGCCCTTTCTGAGAAGATGTAGCCCCCATATTCCTTTTCCTCCAAAGCCAGCTTAAGGGTTCCTCAGAACTAAAGAAGAATTTTTCGTTTTTAGCACCTTTTATTCATTTCTGAGATAGAAAACCAGAGGTAACAATGTCTCAATCACTGCAGCTGGAGATTCAATATTCTCGTTTCCATAATATTCGTAATTTCACTGACAAGTACATTTTTAAAAGATTTTCACATAGCACTTTCCCTGTTTCTCATCTGTTATGCGGATGAATGTATTCTTTTCAAAAGAATACTATAAAAATTCAGGTGGTTTTGTTTTTTTTTTTTTTACTTTTATAATTTAACATCTTCTCATTGAATATTCTCTATTAATTTTTTTATTCCTCCAGAATAACCTAGAGAAAATTATATTTAGGCAAATCTGGCCTTACTGGATTTTATTTGAAAACACATTCAAGACGTAGAAATTCCTTCCTGCCCTATTCTCAGCATGATAAACTGTACTGTTTCAGTGTGATATATTGACTGGTTTTGTTAAAATGAGGCAAGGATGGAGAGATGGCTTCAAGGAAGCATGTAAAACAAATTTCTTAAAAGAGGGAGAAACTCTCAAGACCAAAAAGCATTACTGTGAAAGTCTTCCGGCATTGGTAATAAAAATTTATCGGGTTTTTTTGTGTTGGGTTTTTCCCTCTCCCCTAGATGCAAAAAGAAGTTCCAACTATTTTATCAGCTATTAAATTTTCTGAGATCTTTTTCCTCTTTCATAACAAATGAAAAGAGTGGTTTTTCATAGTTTTGTTTTTGTTTTTTGGTTTTTTTTGAAAAGCAAGGGGTGGCATGGAGGTGAGTGGGAGGAATTGTTTTGCTTCTGAGTCGTCTGACGGTGAAAATTGCTGAAAGATTAAGCTTTTAAGAGTATATATACAATTTTCTTCTCATTTCAAAACAAAGACCATTGACAAGCTTGTCTTGGAGATGTTTAATTGTAGTTTACTTGTTAATGACTATACTAATTCTAAACTCCTTTATGTTTAGCAAGGAAGATCAACAGTTCTGCTAAGGTTCCAGAGCTAATAAACCACTGTTATCATCCAGACATGAATAGCACACTTCAGAGTTTCTTCAAGAATATCAAAGAAGTCATAGTAATTATAAACAGTCTAGAAAATCTGTTATTTAATAAGTGATTTACTGAATTTTCTGTTACTTTTAGGCAGTCATAATCTCATATTTACACCTATTTAATATGAAGTATGACCACAAGTGAAATCTTGAATTCTGTTCTGTAGAATATTTTAACTCCTGTCTAGATATTTATCACAAAACAATAAAGAAAAATCATGTCTTTGTGAATCCGCTTCCTACTTTTTAGTGTTTCTCCTAAGCTTATAGGCAATTTAATCTTCACATATGCTGATGACATCCTTTGTATGTAAATCTTTTGTGTCTGCCTTTCAGAGGAGTTTTACTTCTGAGAAACTGGTTCTTATAGCAAGCATTGAGTTATAAGGAATCTAGGTTAGCTTCAGGCACTGAACAGTGACTAACAATCTGCCAGCTGTTTGGCTTTTGGGCTAATACTGGCTCCCTGCAAACTACGTGTCAGAGAATTTCTCTTGATTCTTTGCCTCTGCTATATAAATACCTCTCTAAGCAAGACTCAGAAGTCCCATTGCCAGTGATGCTAGAATGATTCTGTAGGTGGTCGTGGCGCACTTTGTTTTGCTCATCTTGCCCTAAATACATAGAAAAAGTAAAAACCAGTAAATTTATCTCATATTTCAGCCTTCACCAAAAAACGTAGTGGTTTAATTATCTACTAGCGCCCTTCATGGAGACAAGGACATTTCCTTTAGTAGCAGTACCAGCTGAATCATTCCTCCCTGCACCCTTCAACTTGTGAGCCTCCTGCCCCCAGTTATGACCGGACAAATGTTTTTGATGGTTGGTGAAGAAATACATCAGAAGACATAAAGTAACTCCTGTCCTTTTGCCCCACCCCCCACCCAAAAAAGGAGAAAAAAAAAAAACCAGCAGGAAGCAATTTCAGTGGGGGTAATTCTTGTGTAACCTCTTTTTTTTCCATGGTGCCCGAGGGAAACAAAGTTCTTTTGCCCTCTTCTTTAAAAGATAATTCTCCCAATATTTTTTAATCTATCTTTTTTCCATATTTAATAGTCATCATCACTAAAAGCTCCAATAGAGACTTGACATGGAAGAAACTCCCAAAGGCCACCTGGGATATTATTCTGACTAAATAACATACATCTAATCTTTGCCTTTGCAACATCTATTCTCATGGTTGCTCTCTGTAACTTCTTCACTTTCCCACTTTGTTGTTTTTCTATCTGACATTCTGCCTGAATGACCTTTTAAAAGTCCAGCCAGTGAAAAATACAGTAGTTCATCAGCTGGAGAGCACACTTGAGGTACACCTTCACACTAGCTCCGTGTTGTTTGTCACAATGGTGCTTAACCTTTAAAACTCTGGGATACAGCATGGGGATTTCTTCTTGCCTTCTTTAGTTAGCTCTTAACTGATATTAGGCAGAGGCCAGCTGTGAACTCCTGACTGAACAGCACAGTGATATAGAAAAGACAGTTTGAGGATGCTGAGGGCCCTTTTTCAGTTATATGACTTTACTCAGAAGGATAGGATCGCCCCTGCAATTCCCTGCACTAATGACAATGCTAACAATAAGCACTCTCAGCAAGGCATCAGAGTCTCTTAATTTTTACCTTCTCTCCAGGGTAATTGTGACTGAAGCTAGTGACCTTCCCAGCATGCTGCAGAGCATGTACTTTCAGTTAGAATTTTAGAAAAAGTGTATAGGAGAAAAGAAGTACTTTTGTGGAGGTTAGAACACATTGGTGGATGTCGTCGCAGTCGCTGTTGATGTTAAATGCAGGTGCAAACCACAGGTATATGGCACCAACCAAAACAAAGGGAATTTGACAATCCACGCTGGAATTTGAGCAGCCTAGATAGAATGACTTTGCCCAGTGTGGTTTTCAAAGCTGCAAGTAAGCAAAAAGACATAAAAGCTGTGAAAACAGTTGTTGACAGGTGTTGTATAGACAATCAGAAGCTGCTGTGCTGAGTTCGAGAGGAAGAACCTCATGTTTCAGGGAGAAATTTCTTTAAACTTCGTGGTAGCTGGACACCTTTTTGTAAAATTCCTCCTAAATTCAGAAGTAACTGCACATCTTTTAAAGATAAACATAATTGAAACAACATATCTATTTTCATCCTGCAGTTCTTGCCAAGTAATTACTTCAGAGTGTTAAAAAGCTAGCAAAGAGAAGGATAAACTATTCAGTGAGTTCATCTTTCAGTCATAATGTTTGAGAATCAAGTTACTTGGAAAAGCCTAGACATATGTAAACGGCTAGATCCTGTCGCTTTTCTTTCCTTTCCTTCACTTCCCACCCCTCCCTTTCCCTCTCTTTTCCCCCTTTTGAACAAAATTCATATATTTATTTTCAGCTGTGGTATCAGCCTGTATCTTCCTCTACTACCATCAGCTTTCTGAAATAGCATCTTCACAAATCTCTCTCTGAAGGCTGAAATCAGTCCAATTATTTGCTTGGCAATAACATTTTTAAAATTATTATTATTTTTTGACCCAAATGACCTAGAGACAAAAGATTGCTAATGCTTTTTCTATGTTCTCCTGTCACTGGGAGAAAAACCAAGCCCAGCTGCCCTGTTTTATCCTTTTCTACATTGGATAGCCCTACCCTCTGCTTGGTGACAAGGTCTTTGCTAGTGAGCTGTAGAGCTGTAAGACTGTTCTTAGTTTCTGTATTCATCTGAGATACAAAGAACTCATCATAATTTTCATGTCCAATCAGATTAATTTTGAGGTGCATCTTTGACAGTGCACGTATCTAACAACACAGAGGCATTGCCAGACTATCAAATTTAAATTGGAGGGAGGGAAGTTTAAAGGTGTTTGAAATGTTTTATCCTGAAGAGTAAAAAAGTTATAGAGATGGTTTTACCACTGTTGTTTAGCATCTTAATATATGCTACAATGCAATTTTTTTTTAAATCAGTGATCATTAAATAAAATTATATAAACTGTGGAAAACAGTCTCCTCCTTCCATAACATGAGAATCACCTCTATTACTGGTCAAGAACACTGAGGGTTCTGTTTCTGTATATTTAAATGCAGAAAAGAAATAATGAGGTACTTTATGAAGATAAATGTCACACTAAAGGCATTATACAGCACTTCAGTTTTTATGTAGAGCATAAGCTTAGTCGATAATATCACCCATAGACACAAATTACACAATGTGACACCTGGACCCTTTAGATCTAGCACAACCAATTACCTGGAAGAAGTGCACTGAGTCTGGCACACAGATTTTTGGTTTCAAGCTTTTGAAGACTGAAGATGAACACATAAATGTACAGTTAAACCTTTCATGTTCCTTACCAGAGTGCCTGGTTTAGGTTATCAGGTTGCTGAAGTCAACAAAGAAGTAATGTGAAAATGCAGAAGCTGGTTTTCAACAGGTGCAACCTGGCCAAGGTTTATTAATTTAGGTGCAATTTTGGTTTGCCCGTTGCTTGCATGAGGAGTAAATCCTTAAAGTCACTTACACTAATATGGAATCAGGATAGATCCAATAGGCCCATAGCCTTCAGAAGAGGGAGTTACTGCTGAAGACACACTCTCATGAAGTCCCAATAACTTCAGGGATGACATGCTCAATTTCACAGAGCCTGTCAAAGCCAGCATGCTGTGTATCTCACTGCACTGTCTGTGCCACTGTTTGCCTTAATTTCCTTATTTTAAAACATGATATATCTCTATTCTTTTCATCACAGACCAGCACTAATAAAATACACTCAGCGTTTAATTTGTTTAAAGAAGCGCTTTAGTAAAGAAACACAAGTCTTGCACTGAACCTTTAGCTTAGAGTAAAATATGCTATCTAAAAAAAAAATAGCCTGCCAAAAATTCAGAAAGCATTGATTTTTTTTTCCTTTAAAAAATCTTTTTAAATTTTGAGACACATTCCATCAAATCGAAATGATGTAGTTGAACCATTCTGTGATTTCCTGGATTTACAAGATTAGTAAGTATGAAAAGGAAAAATATACTCAGTGAAACATTCAGTTTGGGTGTAAGTTCAACACGTGCTGGAAACAACAGTGACATTTGTTTAAAAGGTCTGAACATGGCCTATGACCGTGTCCTGGTTTCAGCTCAGATAGAATAAATTTTCTTCTTAGTAGCTGGTACAGTGCTGTGGCTTGAATTTAGTATGAGAATAATGCTGACAACATACTGACGTAGTTGATGCACAACAGTGCTTACCCTAAGCCAAGGACTTTTCTGTTTCCCATGCTCAGCCAGCAAGCAGGTATGCAAGAAACCAGGTGTCCTGGGTTGCAGTATATTCTATCACCATCTTCATGAGCTGTGAAACCAGGTGGGGCAGTGTTTCTTTGCCTCCTCGCTCCGGACCATCTTCTGTTAATGGGAGCATTTGTGCTTTGCCAAAGGACTCATAGATAACGGGCTCTGAGCTATCTCCTGTTAATGGGCCCATCGGTGCCTCACCACCCCATTGTGAGATGCTCCGCCTGGGAGGGGGCACTGAACATTTCCCACCTGGATATAATCAGAGGTTTTTCAGGCACAAGGGAGCTGTTCTCCGCTGGACTTCCAGAGGACGAGAGGCTGCATCACTGGACCTTCAGGCGAGGACCAGGCCCTTTTCCACGGGACCGCTGTTTTCACCGGAGCTGCTGCACCCACCCTGCTCACCGGGAGCCCCCAGCGCTGCTGCCGGCTGTGACCAGCGCTGCTCCGGGAGGGGAAGCTGCTGGCTGTTACCAGTGCTGCTCCAAGAGGAGAAGCTGCCTGGCAGCCGAGAAGGCTGCACTCGGTGACTGTGCTGTTATAACTGCCAAAGTCATTGCTGTTCATTGTTTTGTTTTGGTTTATATCTATAAATTCGTAAAGAACTGTTATTCCTATTTCTCATATCCTTGCCTGAAAGCCCCTTAATTTCAAAGTTATAATAATCCGGAGGGAAGGGGGTTACATTTCCCATTTCAAAGGGGGTTTCTGCCTCACTTAAACAGACGCCTGTCTTTCAAACCAAGACACCAGGATGGAGCACAGACAGGACAGCTGACCCCAACTGGCTAAAGGGAAATCCCACACCACAGAGCACCATGCTCAGTAAACAAACTGGGGCAGTTACCCATAATGGGGCCAATCACTGCTGGTGGATGGACTGGGCATCAGTCAGCAGGTGATGAGAAATTGTGTTTCACTTCTGTTTCTTGGGTTTTATTCCTCTCTCTCTCTCTCTCTCCTCTTCATTACAACTACTACTATTTTTATCACTATAATAATAATCATTATTATAATCATTAGTGTTTTTAGTTTTATTTTTCTTTGTTTCAATTCTTAAATTGTTCTTATCTCAACCCTCAAGGCTTAATTTTTTTCTTTCAATTCTTCTCCCCTCCAGTGGGGCCAGGGGGAAAACGAGCAACCTGATGTGCAGTGCATAGTTGCTGGCTGAGGTTAGACTATGACAGTAGGTGAAGGCCAGTGTTTATTTTCTTTTTTTCCTTATTCTGAAAAATATTTTTAGATATATTTAACAGGCTCTCAAACTAGGAGTGTTCCAGGCACAGAGGCCTCTATTGTGCTGAAGGAATAAGTCTAAATAAAAGCAAAGTCTAAATAAAGTTGGTCAGATCTCATGTGAGATTTGTAGTATGTTCGTCTTCTGAAAGAATAATCATTTCAGTAATTGTTCTAAACACTGAAGTGTCACTTAGATAAATTGAAACATTTTGAATAATCACCATATGATACCAGAGTATTTTATTTTAAGACTGGTCCTGTTCCCAGTTCCTAGAATAACAATGCCTCATTGACAGATTACTTTGGACATGTCCACACTAGGAAGCTGAACCAAGAATCTGTAGCTACTATGATTAAATATATACACATTTGTTGTGATTTTTCAGCCCAGCTCTTATCCTTTGCTCACATGTACTCTCCCTGTTTTGTTTACTAAGGTGCAATTACCTTACATCAGAAGCTTAAGAGAAATTCCAAAAGAGATTTCTGAAGGAAAGGGATAAATTGATTTCCCGAAGCTCTTCAGCAACTCTAGAAATAATTTCTCTTGTTAACACAAAGTCTAGGGTAAAGCATCTTTCCATGTTCGGCATTACAAATTTCAAAGCAATGTTCCAAGGTGCTTGAAGTAGTTTCAGCAAAGCAATGACTTCTGTTTTTCCACATCATCCACTGCAAGGAAGCTTAATAGTTCACAGAGTCACTGAATCAATGTTTCCAATTCCATTCCCTTAAATTGTCAGTTAGCATAGCTTTAGAGAAAGGCTTTTATCAGGCAGAAGGCGGCTTCTGGCCTTGGAGCTGCAGATTTTGAGGCCAAATTACTATGGGGTGAAGAGGCATAAGCTTGAAAACTCAGTGCCTTCTGCACACTTAGAACTTTGCCTGGTTCATCACATCACATGCAACCATTCCTCGTATACAACCAAGTTTAATCCTGAGAACAGCTCTTCACTGACACCTTAGATTACTTTCAAGTTAATGCTGTATTTTTTCCAGCCATAACATCCACTTTATCTCTTTCAGGTGTAAACAAAACAGTGTCTGTTCTTTTGCCTATTTAATCAAAGCAGTTTTTCCTTCTTTTCTTCTGAGTCTGGTTAAATTAACTGAAATGACCTGAAAGGTTGTTGTTATCTCCAAACTGGATCAGAGAACGTAGGCGTTGCACTACAATCTACTTTAATCCCATTACAGCCATGTCACTCCTAGGCCTTCATTGTGATTAGACAATTAGATACCAATGGCTTTCTAATGGATTTATTACAAGGCATTAGCTCATGAAAATTCTGCAGTGTTAGCTGCTTGCCTGTTCGTTATAATGAGAAATGAAACACTGTCATGGGAATCTGTTAATTTAATAGCTTCCATAACAATGTTAGGAGTGGTAGTGGAAGAAATTAAACATGATTTGCTGCCGAGGCTAACCTGCTCCATGAGTTAGCCTTGTGGCCATTTGGAGGAGCATTTTAGCTATTACATAAGCAAAGGTGACTGACCAAACTTTAAAATGCATGTATTTGTTTTGTATCCCCACAAAAAGTGAGTGGCTGAATGTTTCTGTAGTACCTGAAGAGTTAGTCAATAACTTAGGAGTGATGGAAATAAAAGGGACGTGTTTTGTTACGGTCTCTGAAAATACAGCTAGAGCTTAACTTATCAGGAGGAGATGGGGATTGGTGGCATCTTACATCTGTGTGCAAGTCACTCCTCTTTTGTCACAACAGTCACACCGGCAAAAGTAAGACCCAGGGTGGTGTGAACTTTCCTCAGCACTTTCAATAGTTCGAGCTTAAATGTCTCACATCTCATGTGTGAGACACCAGAACACTCCAGCAACTACCTTAAACAATCAACTTTGGAAAGTCATCAATTAAATGTAAAATATTTACCTTTAAAAAAACCTAATTATGATCTTGATTGTCATGATGTGTATCAGGGAACAAATGGGCCCAGAGCAGATAGTGGGTAAAATTCTCCAAATATAGTAATGTCCATTCACTGGCCTTTATTTTTTTAATGAATAAAAGAGACCAGTGGGCAGATGTACATCGCTGCAGAACCAGTACTCATTTTTCACTCCTGTTGGCAGATGGAGAGGAGCCAAAGACTGAGTACACCTCTGAGATTTTATTACCTAATATTTCCTCTTGCCTGATCCCTGTCAGGCAGCTGTGAGATTCCCTGGATGGCTGGTATGTGTGAGCTTGAATGGCTGTGGTCATGACCACAGACATTTTGTGCATAAAAGCTTTCATACTCTAATCCTGTCTCTCGAGTGTTCTTCACAGGCATTTAAAAGAAAAAGGATGATTTAACGTATATTAACATCTGAACCCAATTAGCTAAGCTAATGAGAAAGGTAAACAAATGTGATGTCCAAGAATTCATCCCTTCTCTGGATCTACAAAGCCCCGAGATTTGATGAAACATCGAGATTTCCCAATGATTTAAAAGTGACTGGCAACCAGGCAAATTATTTTAAACTGAGGCATACTGACTCAAAGTGTTGAATCATTGTGCTATGTTTTGCAGATATAACTGCCTTGCTGTTTACTTTGCTGCAAGGATTTTGCCAGCATCCGTTGCATCAAAAAATGGACTTCTCTGGTTCCCCTGGCCAGTTTCACAATTTACGATTTTGAGGATATTGCACCACTCCAAGAAGGAGCTAACAATATTTTTTCCGTCTTTTTTTAAAGTCTTTTCATCTCCAGCACATAAATTCCATAAATTGATGACAGCCAACTCTCTGTTTTGATAATACAGGAATCCTATAATATCAACAATTCAGATAAAATCAGATTAAAAAAATGTACTGTGTGTATACAGATATTAGTGTATAAACACAACGTCTTAAAATTAATATTAACATTTAATCTAAATGTCAAATGAAATGAAATAGGGCGATACATTTGAAATGAAATGTTTTGGCATTATCAGACTGAAACAAGAAAGATGAAATGATTCATTTTGACACTTTCCTGTGGAAAATTTCTTCAAAATTGAAATGTTCATGTAGAACAACTCGATTTCAACAAAACTTAATTTTTGGAGTTGTACAGTGTTCTGCTGAAACATTTTTGAGCAGCTGTAGGTGGAGCCTGCCTGTGTGTGTGTCTCTGTTTGTAAACTTACTTTTCGGCAAGATGAAGGCTACCAGGCATGTTTCCAGTCACTTCGGAAACTGTTCATGAATTATGCAACTTCATCTGAAGCCAGAGTCACACTGTGACAAGACAGGGTCAGACCACAGCATGAAATATTTTGATGTGTGTCCTCCACTAATGAGACTCCCACACAGAACTAGCACAAACATCCCTCCACCTAGAACGATATCAGTATCAGGAATTTTTCCTCCAGGAGGTATTTGGGCATCAAACGTGCCTAAGCATATCATCCAAATGGAGAATTTGGGAGTTACGGCATTTTCTAACAGCTTTACTAGAACATTTAACTGGTAGAACTTAACATGAAAGACTTTTGTTTTGTGATTTATTTCCAATTTAATTTCATAATATGGATTATTACTGGTGGTGGTTATTGTGGCACTTAGTTTGCATTGCAACACAAAAGATAGCATTTTCCAAATATAAACCCACCAAGATACAAAAGATGTTGCAGGAATGATTTTACGTTCTAAGCCAGGAAAAAATCACACTTGTAAGTTACAAAAAGCAAGCATAAACAGTGTAAGTGGACCAAATAAATAAAGCCCTGCCCACGTTAAAGATGACCAGCCCAGCAGCAAGAGAAGCCACAGCCCAGATATCGTTTGGCACCACCATCCCTCACCAGGGTGGCTGCTGGGATGGGACTGGCCAAGGGGCAGTGCAGGGCATGATGCTGCGGTCCTGAGTGTGGCCCCTGGTGGGTCTGCAAGACAGGGAACATGCACTGCCTGGGGAGGAAGGATGCTGGAGGGCTGCTGGGGGTACAGGCTGCCCTTCAGAGAGAGTGTGTGGGTGTGCATGGGTGCATGTGCATGGATGCTTGTGTGTGTGACCAGTACCACATGGGACCAGCTGAAGATGCGCTTTAGTAATTCATAAGTGTTTATTAATGGTTTGCATGTCCAGCATTGTGGTTTATCTGCTGAATTACATTGATCCTGAATGTGCAGTGTACTGATTGCTTGTTAAGTACGTGCCATTAATAATTCAAAAAACTGCTTTGGTTTAAATTACATGAGCAGTTTTTGCCTGTGACAGATATAAATTGGACAGTTTGAATCTAGGCAGCAGCTTTGAGACACAGTTTAAAATTTCCTGTACTTCCATTTATCCTCAAAACCACCAATGATTGATACAACTCTTCAATTTAACTATTTACAATGTGGCTGACTTGTTGAACAGCTTATTCCTTGAATAAAGTTCAAGAGTTATGTTCTGCAGCTTACATGTATTGTTTCCATACCAATTAAAATCTTCAAATTGTGATTTAAAATAACATTTTATTTATTATGGATTCTGAGGGAAACCAAACCTTCCTTTTGATTAACAGGAAATTTTAACATACTGGTTTTTTCCTGACTTATGAATTTTTTATTTTTATTCAGTAAATTTATTCTCTGCGTTCACTATCCAAGGTCTCTGTCCATGCATCATTAAAATAAAATTTTTAAAAAAACCCCAAAAATTTAAAAATAAAGGAAAACTTTTTTTTAAAAAAACAAGTTTTATTTTTCTTTTATAAAGGTAAGTCTTGATATCAAACTTCTTTTTGTTATTTTTGTATTTTGACAGGGATTATCAAAGTGCTTGTAGTAAGACTTAATATTTGCACACTGCAGCTAACATAGCACGACATGAAGTTCACATAGATGGCATAAAACTCAAAGATTCATTTAATTTTTTTTTTTACTTTAATTTCTTGTTTTGAAGATGAAAAAGCCCCAGATGAAAGCAAGACAATATCAGTTTATTGTTTATACCATTTTATGGTCAGATAAATGCCCTCTAGCTTTCCACACTATTCACCAACAACTGTCAACATCAAAAATAATGTCACAATGAGGGTGAATCAAATCCTATGAATAAATAATGAAATCTATTTTCATTTTAAATTCAATGTTACTATAAAACAGAGACAACAACAACAACAAAACCCAGCAGCAGTTTTTCTACAGAGTAATAATAAAAATAAAAAAATATTTCGATTCAGAATGGAGAAAAGCACATCAGGAAGTACTCAACAGGACTTGTAAAAGATGAATAGATGGGAATTTAGAATTATTCTATGCACTAACGAAGCAGTAAGTGATTATAGAACTTATTTGTGTTTTCACAGAGAAGCACAAATAAAATGCTAGCTAGACTGAGTCAGAAATGGCACTTACTCTTCTGTGAATGTTTATAACAAACAGTATGAATCTTTATAATGGTGTAGAAAAAAGGGACTGCATGGTGTTGATATACTGCAAGTTGAAAACGTATGTGTGAAAGCTGCTGATGGACCTCCAAATACTTTTTTCCAAGGACAACAATGGAAACAAGGAGCTGCAGATAGAAGAGACATAACTGGGGGAAAAGAAATGGACTGGAAATTGTGGAGGTTTTTTTCATTTGTCTTGGCATTAGCCAGAACAATATGGTATAACATTTAGTGCAATGTATGTATACAGAATGAAACTCCTGTAGATTTGTAATAACATGTATTTCTGCTAACAGACAGCAAGTAATTGTTTGGTGATTCGACTCCATAAGCAGTTTTATCAAGGTTGTTTAAGCCCTTCGTGTTAATGAACTTTAGCAGTAATGTGTCTACTTTTCCAAAGCTCTTCAAAATGTTTCCACTGATTTTTAAGCATCTACAGTGCAAGCCGATCACCCTACCAACCAGTAAAGTAAAATAAACCTTTTTCTGGAAAGCCATGGAAAAAAAAATGAAACACAGACTTCAGGTGTGTCTACAGCTGTATGATGCCTGTTCATATTAATTGAAATATTGTTTTTCTAAAACAGCAAAGAAAAACATTTTTGCTGAGATAGACTGGAACTCTTTAGAAAAATAGAATAAGCACAGCTACGGATGGTTTGGAAAGCTTTTCAGTTCCAAATTATAAAACATTTAGATAATCTCAACACTAAATTAGAAAGCAATGTGAAAGAAAAACCTTTTTGAAGCTTCTTGAAACTGATCAATTCAATAGTATTGATTTTTCAAAATTTCTGTTTAGAAGTCTACACTAAAAAAATTTTTTTGAAGTGATGCACCTTTCTGAGCTGCAACTAGTTTATATGAATATCTCATATAAACATATGAAACATAATCTTTAAAATAAGAGCTTTATGAAATCTATGTTACCTTTTTTCATGGAAACCTCCTGATTTTGGTGAATTGGATTAACATTGTAGCAATGCAGAATTTGTTTATAGCAGTCATGATCATGTTGTTCTGAATATACATACACTGTAAGTGTATGGATCAACTGTCTTCCAGATTACATGTTAATTATCAGTAAGCGATAAGGTCTTAAGAATTAGTCCTCAGGATAACCTTTTTGATTTATCACAGAGATAAAAAGTCTGAGTGAGAGTTTAGGACTCGAGTCTTCATGCAGGGAGATGGGAGGTTCAAACCAGGATGATAGTAAATGGCTTTATTTGGTGAGAAAGTGGTGTGGGTGTATAGTAAGAAGGTGAAAGAGGGATAAATAAGGAGTAGGAGGGTTTGATATGAGGAAGTGAAAGATTTTATTAAATTATGATAAATATTTTTTGCTCTATTTTTTTTATTTTCTTGAAAAGTTAACATTTAAAAACATGCATTAAGTCCCAGAAGTGTAACAGCTTTTCCCTTAGCGGTATTAGGATTTGATATTAAATACTAGAAGACTTAGTTTAAAATTGCTTTAGTGCAGATAAGTACTTTAAAGGTAATTTACAAAGATGGAAGAAAAAGCATTTGATGACATACCTCTGGGGAGTGCAGAATTCCATGGAAAAGGGTTTGGTTCCAAATATGTAGGAACAACTCCAGCTACTAGCAACAACAGTTAAAAAAACCCCCATCCTCGTTATCCCTGCATTTAGTGTATGGCAGTGAAAAAAGCAAAGCAATATCTTAGTGTATCATTTTCTGTGAAATGATATCAAATTTCTTAATGAAATCTTTGTATTATGTATTACTAGAAAGCATGAATCCTTAAGAGACAAGTTTATTTAAAAAGAAAGAAAAAGAAAAGAAAAAAAATGATTTAATTATTGGCTAAAAGCCAATAATATCTTGTAATGACATCAGGTATGAAAGTACAGGAAACATTATGTAATATAAATTTGAGAACTGCTTAAACCTCAGGGATTTTTAAAAATGCTTATAAGTGAAAGAAGAAACTGATATCAATTAATGGGATAACAGTGCAAATCAATTTGCTTCTGGTTTGGTATTGGCAACATCGCAACATTAAGAATTGAAGAAATGGCATCTAAAATACATACCAAAGACGAGACATTAGCCATCTGAAAAGAAGATAATGAATGTATTGTATTCTGATACAGCATCTTTGATTCATTGTATGTAGCCCTACATATTCTCACTGCAAACTGCATGTTTCTTTTAAGTAACTGAATGGGGTTGTTTAGTGCTTGAACACTGATAAGATTCTAATATCTGCTATAGTAACCCCTAAAATGGCATCTTTCTATTGTAATGGAAACCAAAGACACACATGAAAGTGGCGCAAGAAAATTCCAAGCTTAGCAGTTCTGTGAAATACAAGAGAATTCAACTAAAAATGCAGCCCTTTTATCCAAACCACAGTGAGAACAGGAGAAGGGAGAACAGAAGAAACCTAGAAAAACAGTCTTAAGGCAGTAAATAGAGAATATGTAAATTAATTTTAAAATAACAAAGTCCATTTTATTTAGTTTACTTTTAAAAAGCTATGTTAGATAGTATTAGATAATAATGATAAAAGAAAAAGGCAATTTGTTGAGCAGCAAGGTTTAGTAGGGTTATCTTGCACCTGGAAAGCTGCTGTAAGTCTGCTGTATGAGATTTATTCCAGTCACTGGTAGGGTTCAATACAATTATGGAAGTTTCTGTAGACTTAAACTATTCTTGTTATTAAATTCTCATCATTGAACCAATCCTGGTCTGGGTTTTAATGAACTTTAAAAAACCGGGCAGAATATTTTTTGCAAAACTATTAAATGCTGAACACGTCACACTTGTTTTCTATGTTCATATGAAATCATCAAGCATGGTTCAGACAATGAGGCTCTGATTACTTAGCAGCTACATTTGAACAATATTCTACTCTTCTATGTTTTTAACCTAATACCCTATTTATAAGAAACAGTGCTGATCAGAATAAAAATAGAATACATTGTCCAAATTCTGTTTTGAATCAGGGCAGAGTCTTGATCAAGGAAGAGCAGCTATGGTCTTACATCATAATAGATGAAATGAGACCTGCCTTACAAATCTTCAGCATCTTCTTCTAAAACTCTGCACACAGAGCCTTTCTTAATAGTGGTCACTGTCACTTCGCCAAATTTGTAAACCACCCTCCCTTCCTTCCTCCCTTCCTTCTTCCCTTCCTCCCTTCCTTCCTCCCTTCCTCCCTTCCTCCCTTCCTCTCTTCCTTCCTTCCTTCCTTCCTCCCTCCCTCCCTCCCTTCCCTCCCTTCCTTCCTTCCTCTGGCTTTTTCATATATATTATCTGAACGATGACCCTGTGCCTTCAAGTGCCCTAATACCATAGAGCCATCTCCAAAGAGGCACCAATTAGACTTTTCTTCCTTCTGAAAAAGGTATTTTCAGTGAGAAACTGGGTAGCTGAATGAGATGCATGTCTCCATGTTGCTAAAGTTTGGAGAGATCTTTCGTAGATTAATCCACAGGAGATTACTAATATGAGTAACAGTGACTAATATTAAAGTTAGTTCTTCCTGCTGCTTCTTATGGTAATATTTGCAGTACAATACCACTTCTTCATCAATTTTTTCTCCTTTTCAACAGGCATTCTTCATCTTCTTAAGTGTTTATGCTAATAATCTCATAATGTACAATCACTTCAGTCTAGCAATTATCAAACTACAAAATGTTGCTTTACAGAAAACTGTACACAGATGATGTAGAAATGATTAATATCTCTAGTATTGTTCATTTGTTACTATGGAAATACTGTTTCTCTATAGAGCTATTAGTAAACACTGTATTAGTGATGCAGCCAATGACAGAGAAAGCCTTGGCAAGCACAGTGGTAAAATTAAGATGTATATTGTTAGACATCTGCAGTTTCAGCATAGATACACAGAAATGTATTTCTTTCCCCTTGCTAAAAATATCCAATTCAAGTGCAGCCTATTTGGATGTAAACTTTACAAGTCAGTCATTGAAATAAAAAATGCATTCTAAATCAAAAGAGATATTGGAGAAAAAATAAGAAACTTTACCATTTTTGTTATCCATGTAAGTAGAAGTGTATCTTCCTTACTAGATATATCCGTGGGTTTTGTTTTATTTGTTCCCAGAGTCAATGTTCTTCTGCCTTCATGTGATACAGAAAAACTCCTCTGTATTTATGATTGTGAGGAGCCAATTCAGTTTGAATTCAGCCATTTTAGTTTGCCTCAACTCTGGTTGTCAGGGCTCTCAGAGGCACATGGGGGGAGGGAGCGTACACCTGCCACTTGCAGGAGAAAGCCAGGAGTGGGGGAAGTCTCTGGGGAGATGATGTGGGGTGCTGTGGGGTGGCTGAAATCGCCACGTTAACCCAAAAGCATCCCCTGCAAGGGATGCCCTGGGGGTGCAGCTCAGCACCTCGCAGGCCGACTTCCAGCACCCGTGCCGATGGTTGGCACTGAGACACAGCCCCGCACCCAGGCCAGGATAGCTCAGGTGTTACCAGGAGCAAGGAGCGTGGAGGGCTCTCCGCATG
>VZRR01011757.1:728110-743890 GCA_013398015.1 Oreocharis arfaki
CCTGGCAACACCCCACACCAGGCAGGCAGTAGGAGACACTGTGGGGGAACTTCTCCAACTGTTTCAGGTCATGAAATGTCTCCACCAATGGACAGCACAGGAAGGCTGGCCTGGTCCAATGGTTCCCTGTAAGCAGGCAGGCTTTGGGAGGGGCCAGGGATGTATAAAAACCAACGGTGTCAGGGCTCGCAGTTCACTTGCTGGGGTTTGTTACTGTTTGTTTGCTGGCCCGCTCACCCCTTCCTTTGCCCTGACCGCAGCCTGCCCGCCTTCTGGCTCTCCTGCCCTCGCTGGCTCACTCTTGCACCTACCCTGCCTTCATGTGCCCCTGACCGCCACCCTGCCGCTTCGCTCTGCGTTCCTGCCTGGGCTGCCTGCTTCCAACCCTGCCACACTGATCCAGCCCACCCTGCCTCCCCAGTCCAGCCAGTCACCGTGACCCCATCCAGGGCCCTGGTCTTCCCATCCGAGCGCCCCACTCACGGCGTGTCTGGTGCTGTTGCCGCAGGAGCCACACCTGTGGAGCTGTGCCCCTGCGGGAGCCGGACAGGCTCACTAAGACCCAGCCTGCCCACAGTCAGGCAGCATGCACACCTCCTGACCACCCTGACGCCAACAGCACTGCCCTGACTCGCTGGTGGTAACGCCCTCTTTTTCTCTCTGTCCCCTCTCTCTCCTCTCCTCCAGTCCTTTTCCATTTTCCTTTCCTTTTCTGTCTCTTCTAGCCCTCTTTCACTTGGGCAACTCCTTTTCCTTCTGCTTTTGTTATCAATAAATGGTTCTCAGATACAACGTTTGCCTCGTTTTGGCTTAATTTCATTCCCGACTATCTATTTTTAAAAGAACTCCTTGCAGCTCTCCACAGTGGAACGTGACAATGATCAAGATTTCTTTTCCTTGTATATAATCACATGATTAGGAGGGAAGGAGAAATCTGAAACACTTTAAATAGTTTCACTATCAGCACATTTGTTACTTTCTGATGTCTGAATTTTCCATGCCTAATGTTCTTTTTTCCTGTCTAGAAGCTGTTAGTGTCAGGGAAGAGAAGGAAAATTTTTCAGTGTGAAAATATTTTTTTGCTTTAATTTTCAAAGTCTTGTATGGCTTGGTACCTCCTTATTTGTACACACACCTGCTGGGAGAACAATGTTTAGCCCATTCTGCCAGCTTCAGTCCAGCAGAGTTGTCAAATATATATCTATACATATTTTCCCAGAACACGTCATGTTCACTGTCATGACTATCATGAAAGCTACTTCATTGCTTTCATTCAATTCTACAGGGTGCTTTTGCAGAGATGATCCAAACAAAACTCAGCATACATTGTGGTATTGGCTGGAGTGACCACTGCTTATCATGGTCTTCTGAGCATCTCATGTTCTTCTCTGCACCACATTGCCTCCTTCTCATGTTTCAAATGTGCCTGCAAAGCACAGCCATCTTAAGTACATGAAGAAACCTGGCTGGGAGTAAATGGGCATCAGCATGGGCTACTTTAGCCAAATACCAGCTCACCAAATACTTACTATTTGTCTTGTTTTTCTGATTCGTTTTATGTTGTCTGGCTTAGAGAAGCCATGGCTTGTGACTGGCTCTATAAACATCAACAATATGATAAGGTATAGTGATAAATTGATATACATTTTAAAGAGAGAAAGTTCAAATTTCTTCTCTAATTACAAAAAAAATATGATTCTAAATAATATGATTTCTACTTATAATAAAACATTTTGTTTATTAAGGATTAGAATAGAGGATAAATTATTTGAAGATAAAACTTTATTGCATCATGTGTCATTATGTATGTGGCTAGCCTGGACTCTGGTCACAGGAATAATAAATAAAAGTTTTGTAGGCTTTGGAAACAAGATCTATATTCTATGCTGTGATGGAGACAAAACACATTAACTTATTTCTTGTATTTCCAAAATTTAAGCTTAAAAGACTGAGAATACCACATGAATGGAATTCAATGATCTTTCATGCGAACACCCACAGAAGATATGCTGAAAAAGAAAACCTGTAATGTTTGTCATGCAAACTTCATGAAGTCCAACAAAGTCACTTGTAAGGTACTGCAGCTGAGACAGGACACACACCAGTACCAATACAGGCCATGGGATGAATGTTTTGAGAGTAGCACTGTGGAGAAAGACTTGGACATACTGCTGGGCAAAAAATTTTGCGTGACCTGGGAATGTGCGCTGGCAGCCCAGAAAGGCAGCCACATCCTGGGCTACACAGAAAGAAGGGTGACCAGCAGGTCAAGGGGGGTGATCATGATCACTCTACTCCTCTATAGCGAGACATCACCCTCAGTTCATTGTCCAGCTCTGGAAGACATGGACATGCTGGAGTGTGTCCAGAGGAGAGCCACAAAAATGTTCAGAGATCTGGAGCACTTCTGCTTTGAAGAAAGGCTGATAAAGATGAGATTGTTCAGGCTGGAGAACAGAAATCTCTGGGGAGAACATATTGGAGCCTTTCAATATATAACAACGAATTGTTAGAAACATTCAGAGAGGCTTTTTGCCAAGGCCTGTATTGACAGGACAAAGGACAATGGGTTTCAACTAAAAGAGGGTACATTTAGATTAGATATAAGATTATAGATTATATATTAGACTATATAATTTACTGTGAGGTTGGTGAGACACTGGAACAGGTCGCCCAGAGAAGCTGTGGGTGCCCCATCCCTGGAAGAGTTCAAGGCCAGGTTGGATGGGGCTTTGAACAACCTGGTTTAGTTGGGAAGTGTCCCTGCTAATGACAGGGAGTTGGAACTAGGTGATCTTTAGAGGTTCTTTCCAATCAAAAACGTTCTATGATTCTAGGATTTTTGGGGGTGCTTGAATGAGTAGGTGGGTGGTGTTCTATAAAATTTATGTTTGTATGAATGAACCATGGCAATACAAAACTCTAACAGGTAGTCAAAATTATTTTTATATGTATGATTTCAGGCGCATGCTTTTAAGTATGGGATAATAAAAAATGCTCACTGAGACACTGACCTGGAGGTGCTCCGTAAAATCACTTAATGGTCTACATCACAGCTTCAAATGATTCAGTTCATTAGAATTAATGAGGGGTGGTAGATCTGGAAAAGATTTCATATTGGATATGGTCATAGTCATTTATTCTGTTCACCAAATAATTATATTATCTCACTGGCACAAATCTTTCAATTTTAACATATTATTTTTAAGCTGCCTCTTTTAGAGTTTGTTTTGATAACCTTTGTTGGATGCAATGTCCAAAATAGTTCACTCTGAGGAATAATCTGTAATTTAAAAAGGCATAAAAATACGCTGTTCCAGTTCCCAAATTACATAATTTTAAAATGTTACATAATGCATAAACAGCTTTGATGAATCCATTTAGTCATTCTTATTGTATTATGATGTCGACATTTCATTAACTTCAGGATGTCTGTAGAACTCAAGGAGAGAAGTGAACTGACTTAAAAAAGTTTTACTTAGTAAAATCAAAAAAAAACCCAAAAAAGTCTTCTTAGACCTAGTGTTATAAAGGAATGTCTTCATGCCAGGTGCTTTTGTATAATCAACACTAATGCGAGAACACTATCTAGATTCCTGTGGGAACCTGAAACACATTTCATCTGACTCCATCATTATGGAAATTTTGACCATTGGCTCTTAATTAGGTGTTCTCATTTGCATGATGAAAGTTTGTGAATTTGACTAGACACCATTCATAGCTCTACTTTATTTAAGTTGCTTTGTAAGGAGCAGTATATTGTACTACAGTACACAGGGAAAAAAGCAAGACCTTGGCACTTATATTGAATGTTTAACATGCAGAAAAATACTTTCTTAGGGCTAAAGCACCCACAGCTAGAGGTAGCAGTGAGAGTTGCCACTGTGTTCAATTAAAGCCTTTCTGAGAAAATCCACTGCTAGTCCTACCAGCTAAAATATTGGAAATAGTCTCATGGTTGATGACATAGTGGCAGTTGTGACCAGCCTGGGGCTCTAAAGCAAGAAGACTCAAAAGGGCAAGGATCTTTTGTAACAGGGCGCTTTTCAACTCTGTTAGCTGAGAAAGAGGGTGTTCAAATGATCACAGACATTGCAAAAATTACAAAACCACGTCTCATTTCATTAAAACAAAACAAAAAAAAATCATAGTATCATCTTGTTATAATCCTGTCAGTGCTGAGTTAAGAAGCCATGTACACTGCAAGGGAAACTCAAATGAGTTAAAATCAAAATTAGAATACAAAAATTAATTATTTCTTGGAAAAAAAACCCAAACACCACCTTAAATGAAACCTTGAGGATGGTGATCTGAATGTGTTACGCTGAATACAGGTTACAAGTATTATCCACGCTGAGATTACTGGTCTCTGACCTTATCCTGAGGCTAACTGTGAAGCCTGACTGGATATTAGCATATACGATGAGAAAATACATCATATCATTGACTTAATCAAAATATGATAATTAATCATTGCTGTATCTGCCTTTGGGAGTAAAATTTTTCTAAATGTTAATTAGCCTACAAAAGTAACAAGTGAGCTTTTTAATCTCCTTTACCTCTCTATTAGCCTATGAGCTAAGTACCTCAAGACAGCCTCAACTTCTATCTCCTCATTTTGACTACTTGTGTTTTGCCCAAGTATCAGACAACTGGATCTCTTTCTTGAAAAATATCTATTGAACCCAGTGCTCTGTGAAGAACAAAAATGAAAAATTATTACAGAAGCCAAAACCGGAACTGATATTCTGCCTGATAAATATGTCAAAACTGTATGATTTGCGTTTTAATTCAGCTTATGGCTCAGGTGAAATTATTCATTTAATGTTACAAATCTGATAAATTCTTGCAACACATTTTTCACTGTTGAAATAATTGCAATAAGCATTATTTAAATCACTCAGTTTGCTTCAGACCAGACTTGCTATCATGAAGCAGTAAAAACCAACCAACCAAACACACAAACAAAAAAATCCACAAATAGCAAAACCAAAAAAAGAGGGGAATTTGGAACTGGCTCTGTGGGGGTTCCTTGAAGCTTAGGCTGTGAATTATATCAACAAAGTGGGGATAAGGGAGATAAAAATTAAAGGGAGGTGGTTATTGGGAAGTAAGATTCAGAATTTTCTGAATTTTTTTTAAAGGCTGATGAAAAATTCTATCCTTAAAAAGTAATTTTAGAAAGTAGTTCTAAGAAAATACCAGATTACACATGTAGTTTCAGTCATTAAGGTAAATAGGTTCTCAGTTCTTTTTTTTTGTTTTTAAGAACAGCTCTCGAAAGATTGTTAAAAGCAGAACTAAGACTCGTGTTTTAGACAGATGGGGTTTGCAAATATCTTAAAGCTGTACTGGTCCAAATATGAATCCTGTTTTCTTCCTTCAAATCTCCAGGTTGTTGAGGTGTATATTCCAGGCATTTCTTTCCAAGCTGCAAGTTTCTTCTTCTCCATATCCCCAAATCTCCAGGATTGGCTGTGTGACAAAAAGTTTCAGAACCACTCTCACCCTGTCATATTCAAGATCAGTCATTTCACACTGCCAGCAGGCCCTTTTTTAACACAGAACTAAAAGTGTTAGCAACACTTGCTT
This sequence comes from Oreocharis arfaki, assembly GCA_013398015.1. NCBI lineage: Eukaryota > Metazoa > Chordata > Aves > Passeriformes > Paramythiidae > Oreocharis > Oreocharis arfaki. The sequence continues at coordinate 733,703 of VZRR01011757.1, forward strand.
TTGCTAGAATCCCTTTTGGATGGGTTGATAGGACCAGGAAATGTGCGTATGACGAGATGCATTCTTTTTGGAGATACAGTTGTCATTTAGAAAAATGTGAAAACTAAATATAAATAAAAATAAGATCCTTTCTATATTTATGCACACATGTAGAAATCTATATATATATATACATAAACACTCATTTTTATGTTCGATGCCTGTGTATGTTTTGTAAATAAAGCCCCTAATGGAAAGAAAGAAATATTGCAAAGCTGTGTAATGGGCAACATTCCTCTGGAAATATACCATTAATTAGGATGAATTCTCACAATATTCATGGGGTTGCAATACGTAATCCCTTAGGAATTCTATTGTAATTTAGCATTAATTAATTTCCACCTACAACAAAGCATTCCCTAAATTTGAATAATGTAGTGCTTATTGCCTTTCTTGCTTACATCTCTGGTTTTTTTGCAGCGTCTTCCTCCTTTTACCTCCTAGTCAGAAGGTTATTCTATATATTTTTAGACTGCAATACACAGAGCTAAGATTTCCCTACCACCACTCAGACCCAAAGTAATTTGAATGCATTATTTATCCCTTGAGTGATTTGCTTCAACTAATCCTCACAAGCAGGTCTAATGCTGGATCCTCTGGGATATTCCTCATTTCTGATTAATATTAACTGTGAATGCATGTCCTGAAAAAATACACCAGTGGGGCACTGTTGTAAGGCCTCTCCAGTGCTGAAACCCAGGATGCCTGTTTTCCAGTACCAGTGGAGCTGTGTGAGATTTGGCAGACATGTGAAGCCCTATGACACAGCCGGCGGAATGCTCTGACCTCGGCCTACCCGGGAGGGCAACAGAACAGTTCTGAAAGGTTTTGGACATGGCTACAAATAGTGATCTGGCACTCTTTGAGGCCTGAAACTGCTAGCATATCTATCCATACTTTGTGTGTCAGGCATGTGGATAAATGTCTCATTTTAACCTTCAGTATTTATGTTTTTAACCTACCTGTATTTATGTGGAGGTGGTGTAACTGGAACTCTCTCTCTGCAGAGGTGTGTCTAATCCAGGTATATCTATAATGATGGTTCTTTCTCACTTTACTACTCAGCTGATCACACCATCAAACCTGACAGGGCTGCTACATTTTTTTCAGAGGGTGTTTCAAATATTCCAAAGTTCAGAGAGATTTTTTGTCTCTTGAACATAACAGTAGGATTGCAACTACCATATTATAAACCCAAATAACTCAGTATTTTGGGATTCAGGAGATTGTCTTTGTTGAAGTGTTTTCGTTTTTTTCTTCTCTTTCAGATGAAATGTATTTGAACTGTCACATTTTTCAGTCACATGAATGAGAAGAAAGAATTACACAGAGCTTTGGTCTTCTGACAGTACTCTTAAAATCTCCTTCATACTTCTTAAATACTGTTATCAATGCTTCTTAAAAGAGACATCTTCCAGTTGGCAGGCTTAAAAAATACACATTTTTTTTTTTAAAAAACAGCCACTGATATTTTAGCAAAAAGACAAAGTGTTTATAGTACACCAGAGAACAATAACATTTCAGTGGTAATAGAAACAGTAAAAAATGTAAACAAATATGTTGTATTAAAAATACTAAAGGTCAATTTGAAAAACAACTAGTGAACATTACCAGCCATTTTCCAAGCTACCTCCCCAGTCAGTTTGGTGGGACAATAACATAGTAACAATTTCAATAAGATTTTAATGCAAGTCTTTAATGGAGACCCTATTATGGTACCATTTACGATGTGCGCTAATGACGGCAAGATGATTTCAATGTCACTCTAAAGGGATTCCATTATGAAGCCATTACAATACGAAGCTGCAAAAGCAAAATACTTTCACAAGAAATCCATAGAGACAGTGGGATGGTTCCATTACTGGTTCCATTACTGGTTCCATTACTGGTTCCAAAGTGATATGATGGCACTCCCAGGATCTCACTACAAGCCTGTAGGGACCACCCCAGCATGTAAAATGATGATACGCATATCTTCTTTGCAGATAGACTTGTATTTCCATTTTAAAATAGCATTTTGTTCTGAGACACCAACAAAAGAAAAATCATCTTTAGAATCATGCCTTTTTTCCTACTTGCATTCCAAGACACCTTCATTTGCTTTAAGAAGCACAGCCCTTCAGTCTTCCTTTTTAACTCTAATCTTGCTGTCAGTTTTAAGAGAGAAAGTGAGCTTAGTTCTATTTCTTTTAGGTCATGTTTGTTTATCAGAAAAATATAATTTACTTCATCACTCACTTACTGAGGTGAACATAAGAATAATCTGAGGTCTGTGCTATCATGCAGTAGTCCCTTCAACTGTCCCCACTGACAGGGTTTGACAAAACTGTAGGATGTGAACTTATTTGGAAAATGTCCTAAACCTGTAGAAAAAATTCTGAATTGAAATGGTTTAAGTTTGGTTATCTCTCTTCATTTGTAAGGCTAAATTCTCTTGTAGTTTCTTATGAAAGGTCCATGTTAGAGTTGCTTGTGAAGGTGTTGATAGAACATTTCATCAAGGGTGAAAATTCTATAAAAGTATGCCAAACTTGCCAAAAAATATAGCTAAGCGTTCTTTTGTGACATATTAAGAATGACATAGTTTAGAGGCTTCTCATGGAAAATTTTCTGAAACCTGCCCCCTTCCTCTTCCCCATTCTGCTAAATTATGAAATTGCAACCAAAATTGGGGCAGGTGTGAGGGGTTGGAGGGGGTATACATGTGTGTGTATGACGTGTGTGTATTTTGGTTTGGTTTAGTTTTTCTATGGTAAGGTATCTAAATGGACACTCATTTCTAGAATCCTGGAAAACTTTTGTTCAGATTTGGTGTGAAGCTTTGTTTCTAGACTGATGAAGTCTTCCATGAACGTGAATTACTTTTTGTCTCAGCTCTGTAATGTATTTAGAAAGTTTCGCTCGCCAAGCAGCATTCATCTTCAAAACCCTGTGTGGATATTAAAGTTTATATATATAAATAATTAAGTATTTTAAATACAGTGCACTTGAGACCCCTTTTTACATGAGTGTTTGCCATTCAGAAGTCCAGATTTTTAGCAAACCCTTGTTCTCTTCTTCTACAGTGCAAATATAAGCACATTTCATTGCACATACACCAGAAAAACACATTTCTGAAAATCACAGAACACATGGGGGAAGGTTAAGCTACATGTCCTGTTCCTGCTAATGCTCTTTGTCTGACATCTTACTAATTAATGTGTTCAGCTCAACAGATCAAGGATTTTTAGTTGAAGGATCTGCTATCACAGCATATACCTCTCTTTCCTGGCTTTAACTAGCTGGCTTCCTCAGATTCTGTGGAGCTTTATCCAAGTCTAAGAGATGTGCTCTTTATCTTCTCAGGGCTTTTTTTTGCTATTATTTTAATTGTATTTCCTAATTTTTAAACTGAATTCCTAACTTTAACCTCACAGCAGGTGAAACTTAAATTTCACAGCAGGTTAATAGTTTTAAAGTTGTAGAATTTCTGTAAGTTTCAGGAACATAGAAGGCAGGTTAGAAGAGAGCAAAATAAAGTTATTAGTGCCCACACAAGAGGAAGAACTAAAAATGAAATGCTTTTTTTTCATACCACTGCTTTATCCAATTACTTCTCTCAGCACCAATATTGCCTACAAGAGTGAAAGAATCTTGACTCAAAATTCCAAATATTTATGTTAAAGTATCATGAACTCATATCTTTGCTGTAATTCCAGCTTGCGTATTGTATCCAAATCCGTATTGTAGAGGAAACCTGGCTAGAGTGTTTCTATGCTGCAACCGAGATAGTAGTGTAGGTGCATAAAGCAAGAGTTGCTAACAGACCTGAATGTATTTAGAAAAGGAAGGTCACCTAAGAGATCATGTGAACTACTTATTGAAAAGAAAGTTTCTCCAGTCTGGAGACTTTCAAAATCACCTAATTCTTAACCAAGAATATGAAGAATCAGAGAACACTGCATTCTTTTTATGATTTCTAACCTTGTAAGAGTTCAGACAGGCATACCAAACTCTATTCTAATGATGCTTCTTTTTTCTTCTGAGATGTCTTTACATTATTTCAATGTCATTTTTCTCAATGGATTTAAATTGCTAATAATTCTCATCCCAGCCCTTCCATTTACTTTTGTGGTGTATATTTGGAATCTCTTTAGCAATCATTTCTTGGCTTTTTACAATCCTTTGAAATGCTTGAAAGGGTTAATATTGTATGTTGGTTTTATATGCCAAGTGTAACAGGTGTGGAATCAAAGCAGTAGTTGAACTTCAGTGCTGGCATTCGCAGCTTGCTTGACTCCAGCCTCCATGCCAGCAGCACTCACAGAATCAGAAAGAAGAGCAGAGCAGTCTATCATGCAGCCATGTATTCTGCTGTTCCCACAATTGAAGTCTCTTCAGCCCACAGAGCTTGTGATGCTGTCCAAAAGATAGCAATTTGTCTGCAGTTTGAAAATGGTTTTTTTGACATGATGTACTTATTTGACACTGTAATACAATAATAGAGGTGGGGTAACATGGCTGTTGCAAAATAAACTATCATTGGGAACAGTGTCTTGTCCACAATTAAAGCATGGATACTGAAGACAGTAGAATTCTGACTGACAAAATGATTGTGTGTATAGAGCTTGACAAGATGCATTTTGAGAGAACAGTCACTTCCTTTCCAAGAATTCTTGAGATTCAAAATAAAGTGCTCTTCAAAAAGACTTGACTCACCTGACTCTTTTGTGAGCACTGTAGACACAAAGAGCTTTAAGGTGTCTGCGTTTATGTCCTTATTGTATTTGCACTGCATTACTGCATAAAAATAAGTGATGCTATTTTCACTGTGTGAGATCTGGGAGAGAAGCAGCCAACTTGTAGCTATAACAGGCAGCAGCAATAACCGTCAACACCAGCAAACTCTGGCAGATACTTTCGCTGTCAGCATTGTTTCTTAAAATAAAATCCTTATTTGTTAAAAACTCTATTTTCTTTCATGCCACTTTGATATCTCTGCTTTCCTTGCTGTCTTGGTTAAGGCCATCGGGAGTGCAACTTAAGGAGTTCCAAATTTGATATGGATCCCTTGTGGAGGTGCAACCAGAGTTCATATATCTCTGATCCTTTCAATCCTCCTTTGTCTCAGGGGGAGTATAAATATAAACCTCTTTGGCCATCTCTATAGATTTTTAAGTTTTTGTGCTTTTTCTCAAGCCAAAATTGGTAAAGATAGTTCACAGGCAAAAAAATAAAGCAGGCAGTTTTAACTCAGAAAGAACAGAACATGATAATCTTCAGCGCTGTGTGTTCTGACATTACCTATAATAATCCAGAGAAGAGCTGACAAAATTTTGTTTTAACTAAAACTAACTAAAACTAGGGAAATGGGTGACTAACCCTTAAAAAAAAAAGCACTGGAGTAATTGAGAAAGGAGTAGGAGGACTAGATGGAAACAGAGAGTGACAATAAATTGTCACTTTTGGTGTCACCATTGCTATGCAGAATAACAACCTGTGGTGCACTGCATTATCTCTGTCTTCAACTGTATCCTCTGATATGATCCAGAGTTCTTCTTTTATGATAGGTATTGCATATCAGAGTTTAGAAGTTGCTATTAATCTTGTGTGGGGAGAAGGGAACACATCCAAGACTTTATTGTTAGTCTAATAAGGTCTGAACAGTCTAATCAAATTGCCTACCACTTATTATTAGTGTACTTACAATGATACTGACTCTTATAGCTAATGATACACTCAAGATTTCTACGCATGAGCATCTAGCATCTAATCTTTTCCTTCAGTGTAAATTCACCCTTTAAATGATCTAGATCTCAAAGTCAACAGCTTCAAGGAGGGGTAGGATTTGAGCTACAGTAAGTTATCAACGTTGCAAGTTGTTTGTTGGGAGAAATATGACAGGGATTTCTCCTCCCTCACAGCTGGGTCCATGTATGGTCACTGGCTAACAAGGCTGCCCTACTTTATTGATCAGTAACTGGCCACTGTGCTTTGTGCTTACAGTTTGGAGTCCCTAGTATCCTCCAGCATCTTTGCATTCCTGTGTTGTGTTTTGTTCTAGGTTCATAAATAGCTCACTCCCCACTAACTAAATACTTGTTATTTGCTTGTAAATACTTGCTATTTACTTGTTATTTTTACTATCCAGTAACTAACAAGATGTTACAACACAAAACTGCCCGAAGTCAAAAAAGGTTCAGGCTGTAGTATCTTACCACTGCACAGCTATTGTCAAAGGAAGATAGAAAGGGCTCAGCTCCAGATAAGCCAAACAAGTCTTGACACCCTGCAACAGTAGCAAAAGCCTATGACCTTCTGCTAGCAATTAGAAAACTATATTTATTGGTTTTGCCTTTGCTTGTTCTACTGCATTTCAGCCTGAACTTCCACTGGTCTATATAACTCAGCTTGAGAAAATTTACTGTGATTCCTGGGGAAGATAGATTGCAGATATGAGAAGCTGTATCCAAAGATTGCAAGGGAATTAAAAGACAGATAAGAAGTGAACAGCAAATTTCAGAGGTAAGGGTGGTATGGTATGTTTCTGTCTGTTGCATGATAAGGATACCTCTCTTGACACCTAAATAAAGAGGATCACATGCACTGCTGATATAACTCCAGAAATATTAGTAAAGTCGTAAAAGGAATTTATTTGGCTTAAAGGCTAGTCTCACGGAGATAACTTGGTGTTTGTCAGTCTTAAAATTCCACCACTCACAGACATGTGATAAACTTTCTATTCCATTATCATTAACATGATAACTGTTCTTCCTCTGTGTCATGGCTTTTGAATTCTTTTGCTGTGAGTACTCAATGCTTCTTTCCTTGTGGGAAAATGCATATAATTTTTACATGTTAAAGATTTAGCTACCCCATAGAGATTTTTAATAAAGGAAAAAAATTACTTCACAATATTTACAAATCTTCCAGATTTATCATCTACAGTAAAATAGAAGCCCATATGGGACTCTAAAAGATGTAGACATTTCTCCACTCAGCTCTCTCTTCTTTTCTCCGCATCCTGGAAACACAAGCAACTTCTCCTCCAAAAAAAATATCTCCAAATCCAAACTGACTTAATAGGAAAAAAAAAAATTTTTTCTGCTTTCTTGGGAAATGCCAGACTGCTGTGTGTCTAGTGGAATCAAAATTTGATGCAGGATATTTTGAAAGCCTTTTAATTCCAGAATTGTTTCCAATAGTTTCATATAGAAACTAAGATTAACATTTAAAAAATTAAAGTAATTGTTTAAAAAAAAAAGGATATATGCCAGAAAGATGACAAGGAAATTTTTAAAGAAATATTGTATTTTCATTTACTAGCATTGTTGAAAGGGAAAAGAATAATGGTGTGTATCACAGACCTAAATGTCAAAACATCATCAATCAGTTGCAGAGAAATTACTCATTTTTGTGATCTCCTTAATGCTTAGATGTTTGGGAAGTGGAACAAAGACTTCAAAAGGAACAGCAGAAAAGTAGTTCCAGTAATTTGGCATGAGTGACTGAATCATTGGACTGGAATGACTTTCCTGTGGCTCAAGGAATTTTCCAGGTAACATTTTCTCTGATCAGAGGTCTACGTGTGTGTTTCTGTCCTCTGCGCTCCAGTTCACAGGGTATGGTCCTTTTATGTTAAAGGTGCCATTCAGAAGTTTTTGCCACTTTTTATGAAGGTGCCGGAGAGTCTGGGGAGTGCCTCTGTGGCAAGCATAACAGAATCCCTTTTAAGTTGTTATACATTATATCTCTTTTTTGGTTTTTTTTTTCTGATGTCGTCACAGAAACAAAGAATAGGAGAATGCCTTGATTATTTTTCATGAACAGGCTGGTTTTGATCTCATGGCAGATAACCATTTTGTATTGTGGGTATTTTTTTCTAATCTTTAAAATATTAATACAAATAGCTGAGAAAATGTTAATGAACATTTACTTCTTTTTCCCAATAGTGTATACTGCGGTTCAGAGGAGGGTTTTTTTTCAATACTGACGTTTTTCATATGCAATTGTGTATGTGTCTAAAATATTTCTTGCTATGGTGAGAATTAACCAAAAGTATATGGATAGAAAATGAACACTAGAGCTGTAAAATATAGTTAGAAAATTCCAGAATAAAATCTGCCTGTTAAATTGAAATTATCCTTTACATACATGCAATTTTTAAATACATGAGCACAAACCAGCATTTTTCTACATACACTGAACCTCTAAATTTTCAGGATTTGACCATCACTGAAAGTCAGATCAGCTTCATTGACCTCCAAGTTTAACAGCCTTTTAAATGTAACCTAATATCTCTTCAACCGTCTATGATGGTTTGAGTACATCATAGCATGGTTATAATTTTTCCACCTACATGAACTGGAAGAAACTGTAAGCGGTGAGGTGGAATAGTTACCTGCTCCTCTGAGGACCTCTATCAGTGCAGGTATGTTTCCTAATTATGGTTTGGGGTTTTTTTTTTGGTCATAGTAATTGCAGGATTGGGTCTGTTACATCTAATAAAATGTTGCCCATTGAACAGCAGTAATACATAGTATCTGTTTTTTGTCTGTATGGAAAGAAATGATCCTTCTACACAGCCCCACTGATTCCATATGAGGGTAGCAGCCCACCGATGTGTTATTACTTACATGCAATTTAAGATCTTCAACGTGGCATAATCAGGCATTAAACTGCATGAACTGCTTAAACTGTCTGGCAGATAAAAGGTGTTCCCTTCTCATTCCCTGTACAAGTACAAATATAGAGGCCTGGTTTAACATTAACTTGCAGATTAGGTTTTGTTTCCTGAAAGTGAAAGAAAAAGGCTGATTTTCTTGCTCTGCTGAAAAAAAACAAAAAGGAAAGAAACAAACAAAAAACAGGTGGGAGGCCTTCATTAAAGAAAGCCACTGCAATTAATTAATGATCAAAAAGGGCAGTGCTGCCAGCCAAGTTTTTAACATGTGATTTTCTAGTATGTGAATACACTCTAAGATCCTTTCTTTGTGAAACAGAAATTGAGTGCTTAGTAGTGACATGCATCATCCTCCCAGACAATAAGCAGCATGTGGTTTCACAAGCTGGGGTCTCACCAGCTTGTAGTAACTGGATGTCAATTATTTTCCTTGGAAACAATGACTACCAGCAACATTAAACTCCCAGGCTTTTGTGAGAACATAGAATATTACCTTGTGAAGGTGTCAGTGATACTGCCTATTGCCACTGCAGATAATGTGACTGTCTGTTGCAATGGGAACAATGCTTCTTTTCATCTGCTGCTTGTCTAACCTTCTTGGTTTGATCAACTATGTGGTGTGGGTGGAGGAGCCAGGATTAGTGAATCATTTCTGATTAATGGTGATATCATCAGCAGCAATGTTTTAGGCTTAAAGTATTGGTTAGTGCTTGGTACTGAGAGGAAGAATATTACATAGGTAGGACCACAGGACTCAAGTCTGACTCAGCTAAGCCTGAGATTTATTGCCACTTCTTAAAGAGCTAAGATATTGAGACACTCTTTATGACGTGAATCCAGTGGAGAAAAAAATGCTTTAGAGACAGTTTTAAATGTTTTTCTATATATTTCTATTATCTCTTTATTCTAAAAACAATTTTAGCTGCCTAGCCCTAATTTTTCAAAAGCTGATGTTTATGAGGAAGCTGAAATGTTTCTATTTCCATCCTTAATTATTTCCACAATCAAAGATGTTTTCTGCACTTGTCATTCTTGTTAATGAAACTTCTGGTGACTAAAATATTGAGAGAAGGGACTGTTCTGGATCTTAGGTAATCTGAGTTCCCTTCTAATTTCAAATTTAGAATTATACCAGTATTGAAATGTCAGTGGGAAGTAAGCAGTGCTTACTTCAGTGGCTAAATAGCCACGGCAACGGCAGTAGCTTCTTATCTCTACTTTGGATAGAAAACTGTTAAGTATCGGTAATGTATTTTCCAGCATTTTTTTTTATTCAGAAAGTAAAATCTTTAGAATGTTTTTTGTTTGTTCCCCATCTTTACATATAGGAGAAGGGTATCTCCCATCTAACCTATGTGACAGCATATAGGCAACAAATACGAAGAAGAAAGGGAACAAAGATGGAAAATTGTACAGAGTAGGTTCGGTCTGCAAGTTTTTTCCTACCCAACCCTAGTATAATCACAAGAGTTACAGTGATGTGGGGG